>QXVX01009560.1:0-11450 GCA_013436065.1 Halocynthia aurantium | reverse complement strand
AACTGCAATGTTGCCTTCGATTCATGAACAAATTCACGTCCTTATACGGCGATTGACAATTAACTTGGCAATTAGAAATTTCAGAACCCCCCCTTTCAAAATTCCTGGCTACGCCCCTGCATTTGGATTATAAATCCATTGTTGAAGTGACAGCGCCTGTAATCAGCACCACAATCTACGTTATGGATCAGAAGAATTCATGTGATTGTACTGTAAAGAGCTTTTTACTTTCACAGTGCATTACGGAGAAGTCAGAGATGCACTCAGGGATAGCTTGAATCATAACATATGTATGGAAGTTACACAGGAAGTTAAGATGCAAGCAGGCATTTTTCAAGAGCCATGGAACCCGTGAGGATCGTCTTCCGTTCCATCTTGTGTCTTGCTCTCCAGAGCATAAGCAGGAATCCTCACATCAAACTGACTACCGTCCGGCCTTTCCATCCTAAAGATACCCCTGAAAAGAGAGATATTCTAGTAACATAGATAGACTGATGTAGAGTACCACAGATGACGAACATCTAATTACCACATATGTCCCGTAGAAGATTGCAACGAAACATGGCTGCTGTATTGGAATGCAGGTTGTTCTTTTGTAAGTAAGGGTTCCTGTTGTGGAGAGTTAGACGTTGTATTAGGACTAATACAACCTAGTATAGTTAAAAAAGCTAAATAATGCAACACATACCCTGCCGATTACCCCACGTCCCCGAACAGTTTTCACCGAGCCGTTACAGATTATCCTCCAGTGTCGCTCCCGGAGTCTGGTGGGAGTTTCTCCCAAGTTTTCAATCCTAATGCAATATCTCCACTGTAAAAATATATGGGGTAGCGTGTTGAGCATGTGTCATAAATAATGTCGAGATCGGAAATTGAAAATACCATACCCAATATTCTTGGTCATTTTGACTTTCCTGTCAAAAGAAAATCAAAATCAAGAGAAGCATATTGCTATGAAGCATTAAACCTTATAAATTATGATATGTCATGATATTTCCACGATAAGCATTCTTGCACATTTTAAAACAGTGTCAGCTGTATCAGGTAACAATATGTAGCATTCTGACTCCAATTTTCCTTAACATTTTCTATGTTTGTTTCTCCCATATAGCAATAAGTGAATTTAGTATTTCATGGGTACTCTGATAGAGCAGTGGCAGCAAGTACCCACACCTACCTTTGATCCTAAGAAAAAAGGCATAGCTGTAACCCTGATGTCACCAGTAGTCTCCTGATGCACTTTAGAAAGTTCTAGACAGACATGATTCTTCTCTTGCCATGTTAACAAAGTTTGTGTCGGTTGTGGAACTAAGCGAAAGTACAAATGAGTCAGCAATTATTGCATTGTCGAGTTTCTACATAGAAACATCAATACATTATATTCTCTTCTCACGTTTGCCTGAATCCGGATCGTAATCGAGAAATTTTTTGAACAGATCGTGAAGAATTGGAACCTTCTCGACAGTTGTGTAGGGTAGGACATCGTCCTGGTTTACGTAATCCAGGCCCGGAATGGTGTAAAGAGATCTGCCATTCTCAGTATTTCCAAGAAAGGTTACCGATTCATTTTGAGCATTCTAAAAGTGATTAATTGGTTTACATATTCGTTCAATTGTACCTCAGTTTTTAGACTATGTTGACAGAATACTTCTAGTATTGAGTGAATAATTATCCGTTGATACTATATATCCTTTATCTATGAATCGTAGATATATTATTTTACTGCTATCACTTTTTACAGAGGGATACATTGTTGAAAAAATTACTGTTCATTTATTCCACCATATATTATATTTTATTATGCATAGCATCTAAATCCTAGTATTCATTTGAGAATCATACCACATGAGGGCAATCTCTGGAATCCACTAGGACCTGGTAATAAGTTTGCATTTTTGATATCACTTGTTTTCCTGATACCTCCTCTTCATTGTTACTGCATAAAGATAGATTCTTAGTTATAGTTAAGTGGACAGTGCTCATATCGTTGCTGAGAAATTTGTCTACCTCATTTTGTTACTGTTATCACTCTTGTCCCTTTCATACAATTGGGCTGACCAAGGGAAGAGTATGACTCCTCTGTATCCAAAAGCTTTGTGCAAAAATACTTGTCCAGTCTCATATTTCCCATCTGTTATCGGAGTTTCGAGGACTCCAACTCTCTCGAGTTGTGGACTGTAGAGGTAAGTTGATACAAATTACACATCTCAAACTTATAGAAATATTTGTTTAAATATATAACTATTAACTAGGAACTATTTTGCAATGGCTATAATCCAGATGTTCACCTTTGAACCCTAGGCCAATTGGCAAATCCTGCCTTGCTGTACTTTTACACATGGAAACATTATTAGAAGTTTTAAGATTTTTCTGATAAGGGGGTATATTTTTAAATGTTTGTAATATAAACGTATACATACGAAGATGAGTATTGTCTAGATGGCTTGTGTTGTGAAGATATTCCCTTCGTTCTTGTTATATGACCTAAAATTCTGCCAAATATAGGCAGATGAGAGGAATTTCGTTTTTGTAGAATAGCGAATCCAAGACAAGAAGAATTCCTTCCAGCGATAACAATAGCGCGATGACTGCCAGTATATAACCGGCAAAGCAATTTACACTTATTCATTGCATTTATTCGCAAGCGGATCGAAAAATCGTACTTAGAATTATCGGTAATTAGGTAAGCCAGAATCGGTAAACTGGGGATTCTGCCGGCTGTTAGCTTTTCCCTCGGCTGTCAATCAAAGTTCTTATGCAATCATTTCTAACCTTTGAACTCCTAGGTTATTGACCTTTTCCTAATTAGTGGTTCGGTGAAAAAAGTTTGCAAAATTTAAATCACAATATGATAGATAAATAGAGTGATTGTACGTACATAACTGGGACTATGTATAATATATTCAAATGTACGTTTCATTTATTTCGAGTCTAACCTGTTAAAACACACACTCTTACTCAGTGATTTCATAATTGATTGGTCACGAGTTACTGATCCATAAACACTTATAAATGAATTTCTAATGATCCAATCACGCTAAATTTAGCATATATCAAACGTAATACATGAACCAACATTCCCTGGAAAAATTGGTTCGATAGATTTAGGTCAACCCCGAGAAATTCGATTTTGTAACTCGAATACCTTTTCCAGGTCGGCCGTATCGAGTGCCCGCGCGTTAAACAACCCTTGATAACTCGCGGAACAATTGCCGTTCCACTATATATGACACGCCAATACATGTAGAATTGTATAACGAATCTATACATATAAGCCTCGTATATACAGCATACTAACGGGAGCCGTTATTCCTTTTTTAAGTCACCAACCACATAGTTACTAAACCTTAACTTAAAAAGAGGATAACGGCTCCCGTATGTTTGCTGTGTATATGAGACTTATATGTATGGATTTGCTGTGGAATTCTGCATTCATTGGCGTGTCGTATATAGTGGGACGGCGATTGGTCCGCGAGTAATCGAAGGTTGTTCGACGCGGGGTCACTCGTTTCGGCCGACCCGGAATAGGTATTCGAGTTTCGAAATAGATATTTTCGGGGTTAACCTGGATCAATCGACCCAATTTTTTCAAGGAATGTTAGTTTATCTATTACATCTTATATATGCTAATTTAAGCGTTATTGAATCTTTAGAAGTTCATTCATAAACGTTGATTGTACTTTGCCATCTAGCGGTTGGAATATTTTACTTCACTTGACGGTTATAAATGATTCAACAATGACATCTAGCGGTTGGAAATTATTACTTCACCTAACGCTTATAAATAAACTCCTGATGATCTAATCACGCTTAAATTAGTATATATGAGACGTAATACATGAACCAACATTCCCTGAAAAAATTAAAAGTTCATTTATAAGCTTTTGGTGGATTAAAAAATTCTAACCGCTAGATGTCACTGTTGGATCGGGTATAACCGTTAAGTGAAGTAAAAACTTCCAACCGCTAGATGGCAAAGTACAATCAATGCTCATAAATGATCCAATCACGCTAAAATTAGCACATATGAGATATAATACATAAACCAACATTCCTTGAAAAAAATGGGTCGATTGATTTAGGTTAACCTTGAAAAAATCGAACTCGAATACCTATTTCGGGTCGGCCGTAACGAGTGACCCCGCGTTGAACAACCCTCAATAACTCTCGGACCAATTGCCGTCCCACTATATACGACACGCCAAAAAATGCAGAATTTCATACCTAATCCATACATATAAGTTGCATATGCACAGCAAACTAACGGGAGTCGTTATCCTCTTTTCAAGTTAGGGTAAAGTAACTAGGTGGTTCGTAACTTGAACCCCAGGTGTCACAGCTCAATGATTTTGTGATTTTGTCAAATTTTCAAGTTGAGAAATGTGCTCCCTACGGATTCCGTGAACCCGATTGCGGCTGAGTGGTTTAAGTTTGGTTAGATAAGCTTAACTAAGCTGAACGTGATATATTGCCAAACTTTTTTTTCTCATTCTATCGCTGTCTCTTCAGATTGCCTTCCGTCCTAGTTTCATAGCTAATATAATAGCAAAATGCCAGAATCTGAGGGTTCATGGCCTGCATGGAAGATTGCTCTGTTAGTTGGTGTCCCTGTTGTTGTGGGAGGAGTGGGTTACTACTATTACACAAAGAAAGCAAGCACAAGCCAAGCATTCCCAGACATAACAAAATCTGCCAGGAAAGATCCAGAAGGAAGTTCGTCTCCTGCAAGAAAAGAGGATGTTGTTGAGGAGGTAATACTGTTTTTATTTACCAAGGTATACTCTGTCCATATAAAGCAATGGGTAATATGAATGGGTGGGATTTATACTTAGTTCTCATAGCATTATCCTACACACTAGTATTTTTTTTCAGTTGGCTTCACACGTGAGACTAGATGCATTCAAACTAGAATAGAGAAAAGAGAAACTATGATAAAACAATTTCCTCTCCATTCTGTTTTATTATTTCCCAGGACTTGAATTCCTCACAGAATATATTCCAACCTTTCTATAATACCCATTGATTTTCAGTGTCTAAAATTTGTTGTAAAATGCTTTCAGGATCCATTTAAAATTGCAAGCAACCACAAGAACGAAGGCAACACGTGTTTCAAAGCAGGAAAATATGAAGATGCAATTGAAAACTACACAAAAGCTATAAACGTATGCCCTAGCAGTAAGAGGCAAGAACTGTCAACATTTCATCAGAACAAAGCAGCAGCTTACGAGAAGCTTGTAAGTTGATGAGCACCGTGGTACGAGATACCAAATACGGATAACACGATTATAAGTCGAATCAGATATCAATCTTGTTACAGGAGAGTTTTGCTATAGTGCTATAGCAGGGGTCGGCAACCTTTTTATGGTAAAGAGCCAAATATTTAATATTTTATCTAGTTTAAAAATTTGAGGAGACACATGGAAAAAATATTATGGTATACTTCATTGAATATGCATCCAGTTTAACTGAAATGATGATTTTAACCATGAGGCAAATGTATACTGAGTTTCAAGAATATCTTTAATGTCTAACTAAACTTCAATTCAATTTACACATTTTTGAATAAAACTATTTTGGTAAAATTTTTAAGTAGCCAAGAGCCACATGAAAAAGCTCAAAGAGCCGCATGCGGCTCGGGAGCCGCGGGTTGCCGACCCTTGTATAGTAATAGCCCCCTCATGTAGTTCAAGACCTACCCTAGATAATCAATGTCTTGAATAAAAAGTTAACATTTCCATGTAATAAAAAGCCGTTGGATTGGAACAGTGAAAGTGCATCTTGTAGTTCATTAGAATGTTCCACTCCCTCTAATTCTATATGTGTCAAGTTTTAAATATTGGTACATAATTCTTTAACAATATGAAATTCAAATCAGTGCTTATATTCGACATTGGTTTATAAACCAACTGATTTTCCAAACATATAAAGCATGTGATTATAGTGTCAATGTTTTTTTTCAGGAAAATTGGGAACAGGTTATCGTAGAATGCACGAAAGCCATAAATCTTAACGCAAGATACATAAAAGCACTCTCAAGACGTGCTCGAGCTCTGGAAACACTGGGCCGGAAAAGCGAATGTCTTGAAGGTCAAGAAGATTTAATATCTTAGCTCATTTTTGTAGTAATTTAGCACATTTTCCTTATACAAAACTTTATATTTTTTTTGGAGAAAGTCAAAAATTCTAATCGACCTAACTTCTGAAGGACATCTATGTAATTTTGAGATGTCTTCATTGCCCTTCCATTATATTGTGTCCAATAAGTTTTACAATAGTAGACCTCAGGTCTGAAAAAAAGGGATTGTATAATTGGGACCATCTTTTATTTTGTTCTATTAGGGACCCTTTAAAAATGATCATAATTCAAACCTCATTACTTTGAATTTAGAAAATGAAAACTGTTTTTTGAATACTACATTCATCATACTTTACCGCCTTGTGGGAATGTATACAAATGAAAAATTACATATAATGCATTGCATATTTAGACATGACAGCTGTGTGTATAATGGAGCAATTCCAGAATCCCACCAGCATGGTGTTTGCGGATCGGGTTCTCAAAGATATGGGAAAGGCGATGGCGAGCGAACGTTATAAGGTATGGAAGAATCTCAGGTTTGGTTATCTCGGTGCGTTGTAAAATTCTCCACTGAATCCTTAATGGTATTTCCAGACTCGTGAAGCGGTCATTCCTTCTGTACTTTTTGTGCGCCAATATTTCGCTAGTTTCACAGAAGACATCGTTAGTTGTGCACTGACGGAGGAGCAGAAAAAAGACACTGACAGGTGACAGTACTACTATGAAAATGAAATATTGTAGAAAAACATTTGAACTTAGTTAATTTTGTGAAACCAAATATTATTATTCAATGTCAGACATATCACAGGCTAAAAATCACTTCCCCAACAACTCAAAATTATGTTGATGTATGAGTGCTCTCCCATTACCCATATATACACATAGTGCTTCAATCTCTGGTTGATACTGAGAAATAGACACATGTTAGTTCACAATCACGATTGGTAATCCTTCTGTCTGTTATGACCTGACCTGCCACATATGACCTGTGCTATTTCACAAGGTTTAAGATTGTTATATGGTAGTAACAAATAATTTACTCCATCAACCATTTAATTTTAAAGCAAATAAACTTGTAACACATCCTTAAAATGTGGTAAAACTGGTCAAATTATTTCCATTTTAGTTGCTACATTCAAGCTAGAATGGCTCTTGAAGAGGGTGAACTTATAACTGCAATCAACAGTTGTACGGCTGAAATTGGACAGAGTTCTGATGACAAATCTGGAGAAGGTCAAATTGAAGGTCAAATTACACCAGTCACATCAAATGTCACTGTAGTGTTTCAGTGTTTTAAAATACGTCTTGTTTTACCCAGAAGGCCAGAAAATAGCCGCTCCTTCTGGAGACGAATTGTTGCCAACCAGAACCCCGGGCAAGCATTGTGATGATGCTCTCTTACTCCGTGGTACCTTGTATTTACTTATGGGCGATACTGCAAATGCAAAATCAGACTTAGAAAACATTATAAATAATGAAAATGCAGATGTCAAGGTAAGATTTTAATTAATAATATTTTCTACATAATGCGCTGAAGACAATAGCGATTGAACAGTAATATATAAGCATATTGCAGGCTTTCACAACCACTATTTCAATTCAGATCCTCTGAATCCATTTTTTTTAACAACTGCATAATTTAGTCAGATGGATCATTGTTGCTAGTTGTCAACCTGTCAGAACATTTTACCTTTATTCCATTAATTGCTGGTGGACATCTCGAATCTTTACATATACCTATGTCTCTGATGTGAGACAGTAATTAAACAACCCCTTGCCTTAAAATTTTCTTCCTGTATGCAAAAATAACTGCCAGTAATATTGAAACTCTTCATGTTATTTGTTTAAAGCTTCGGGCAAATGCCTTGATCAAGCAAGGAAGTTTGAACATGCAAGAGCAGAAAGCTGAAGAATCGGAAAGCGATTTCAATCGAGCGGTTGAAATTGATCCCGAAAATACAGATGTCTTACATCACAGAGGACAAGTGAGCTAATTTTGACATTACGATTATATTCAGACAAGGAGAGCATACCAAGGTCAATTTTTTTTTATAGTTGAAGATTCTGCTGGACAAAACAGAAGAAGCATTGAGTGATTTTGAAAAATGCATGAAACTGAAGCCAGATTTTGCCCTAGCCCACGCACAACATTGTTATTCTGTTTACAGGTGTGCTACTACAAATAGTAGCCCCATAATTCTGATCGATTATGAAATAATATATCACCTACAATTAATTACAATATGCATTTGAATATCACAATACATAATAACATTATAAATAATCGGCGGTTGATTAATCGGTAATCAGCCAATTCACTCATCAGGGTATCCCTACTGACTAGTATGCATAAGAATAATCATCCTTTATTTTACACTTTTGGGTGTAAATTGTTTTTAGAGCAGATGCATCATCTATGCTGTTCCTATGCTGAATTTAACTTCTTCGACCTTTGATCTTTTCCAGGCAGAGCTTTGCAAGACGAGACATTGTAGAAACAAGACAGGCCATTGCTAAATTTGAGGAATTAGTTAAAAGATTTCCCAACTGCTCAGAGTGCTATGGATTGTATGCTCAGGTAGACACAATTTTCGCGGGTCTATTTTTGATATCACTCAGCTTTTGTTGTGTATTTTTCATGAATCATGAGTTTGTCAGATCCTTCTAAAATATTGCTATTTAGATATTACCTAGTATTTATATTGTTACCGACTTGTGTTAAGGCTCTGACAGATCAAGGCGATTTTCAGAGAGCAGATGAAATGTTTGCTAAAGCGATCGAAGTTGAACCAGACAATGCCACTCAATATGTACACAGAGGGTAAAAACAGTACATCTACTATTTTTTATGCTGTCTAATTTGGTTTGTATTCTAATTTCTAACTGTTGATTCAGTTTGTTGTGTCTCCAGTGGAAACAAAACATGGAAGAAAGCATTCAAATGATTAACAAGGGGCTGGAAATCGATAAAAAATGTGACTTTGCACATGAGACTATGGGAACGATTGAAGTGCAGAGGTATGGAGTTTGTTTTTTGTCTGTATGCAGGATAGTGACAGCAGTGGTTGGGTTCTCAAATTTTATTGAAAGTGTCAGCAATGAACTGAAAGACATTGATATTTGATTGCCGTTTATCATTGCAAATTGATGTGATGCGGTGACATATTACTGCAGTGACACCTTATCGATTCTTTGATGCTGTACTTGTATCACCTGATCTACGAAATAGTTTTTGAAATGTGTTTTATCATTCAGAGGCAACCTGGAAAAGGCATGTGAGCATTTTGAAATGGCGATAAGTCTAGCAAAATCCGAAATGGAGATGGCCCATCTTTTCTCCTTGAAAGCAGCAGCAGTCGCACAGGGGAATTTGGCAAGGAAATATGGAATCAAAACGCCTCTTGTTACCTAAAAAGTTCTTGAAGTTGGCTGATAAAACTATATAGCTCATCTACAATCATATCTTCAATAAATCTCTTATTGTGAACACTTAATAATTATGATAAAGCATTCTTGAGTGTTATGCTTGGGTTCATTGTTTTTTGGTATAAAGACATCTGAAACTGGGTGACCTTGAAATAAGCAGAAAATATAATGTTATGATTGCAGATACTGCTGTTTGTCCATGATATGAATACTTGCTATGTCAGTGAGTTTGAAGGTAGTAACGTATGGAACAAGAATTGTACGCAACTATGCAGAACTCCCGTCGATGTCAATTGTAAAGTCATCCCCCCTACAATAATTTATTACGTCACTTTCCTATTTTAAAATAGTCTAGCGCCATCTAGATATCGGCGAGTTAACTTGAAACTTGTTTACAAACGTTGTTAAGCGAAAGTGGATCTAAGTGAATTCTTAAGTTTTTCGTATTTATTCTTGCGAAAAGGGGGATACAGCTTTATCAGAATATACTATGGAATTCTATATCATATTTGCAATCCTGCTGTTGTCAAATTCACAAGTCTTTTGTCAGACAGGTAAGTTAAATAGATAAGATAAAGATGATGAAAAATCCTTACGACATTATCACTGCACACTTCTTAACTTAGATAATTACTTTAATTTGTGGTAATTCCCGTGTGTATGTTAACTAGAAACAGGGAATACACAGAAATGAACTATTTTGATACTTTGAACCGCCATTTTACCACGTAATTTTGTTTAGTATGCACCTGTGATTTGACGGCATCTATTTGTGATGTAAATTGCTGTTGTGATGCTGATTGCTCAAGTGCACTGGTTGCTACTTTTCCATGCAGTGATGCTACATTTAAGTAAGTGTAGTAAAGTCCTAAATACTGACTGGTGTCTTCGAAAGCGAGCTGTAGCAACTAGGCAGGCTATGGCGATTATGTGAGAAGTGCCAGACTATACCTGCTATGTAAGTTATGCAGATGGCTATGGCTGATGTCCTTGCTCTCCGTCATCTTCTGTACTAAGAATCTGATGTCTGATGTCACAGAAACCGGAAGGTGCTTGAGCAAGAGTGGTAAAATATCTCACAACCAACAACCCTGCTGAAATATGGTATTGCATCTTTTCATTTCATGACAATTTATGGAAATTATTTTGTTTTGTGTCTTCAGTACTGATTCCAAACTCTGCGACAATACAATAGTCTTTGTGAACAACATTCCAACAACAGAGGTTGTGCAAGAAAATGGGGTGTTCTGCATAGTGACAGATAATCGTAAGTACATTGTCACAGCAATGAGATGATTAGTTCACAGACACCATTTATTGAAGTGTTTTAATATAATATATGCATATGGATGTAGGTCAAGAAAGAAACAGCTACACTGCACCTGTCCTGATAACCACACAGCAAGAGTTTGACAGTACTTTGCAACAATATCCAACCTACACTTATGACTTGTCTACTCCTTCACCTGTAACTGGTACATATTACAAGGTACTAAAAAATTCATCTCCAAAAATAGTCCAAAATATTCTCAAGTATAACCACGGAATATAGTCTCGAACTTAGATTGAAACTGTTCCTGAAATGTCTCTCTTCTTTAATCTCTTTGAACTGGAACAAAATGACGAATTGGTCGCTGACATGCAAGTTTTTTTTCCGGTAGACCATAGCATGACCCTTATTTTTCACTTGGTACAATTTGCAGGCTGGTGACACCATCGATATCCAATACCCAAACGGAATTCTCGGAAAGTTCCCTTCTCCTGTGTCTGGAATCGCTAGCACATGCTTAGATAACAATCCAGCTTCTTTTCTCAATGATGAACAGTCGACTTGTAATCGTCAGGTTGATTCCAGCATGTGTGACAATTTGAATGTTCTCGATGTGAACCTGTATATGACATTTAGAGTCGCTAAGGTAATTGTATTTTGGTCTTATATTTAATA
>QXVX01009555.1:0-19887 GCA_013436065.1 Halocynthia aurantium | reverse complement strand
AATCGGTGGATTGTCGTTGATATCCTGAACGATAACGACCAGCTGCATGTATCCATGCCGAGGTTGGACGCCTCCGTCTTCGGCAGAAATATTAAGATCGTATCGAACCTAATCGGCAAAATAGAATTGTGTGAGCAAATGTAGAAAAATCTTAAGATTATTAATAAATCCAGTTTTTGAATAGCATCCATTTTCCACCTGATTTTCGCGGTTCAGTGATTTTAAAACGCTAAGGTATAACTGCGATTGGCCTGAAATTTCTTCATAGAGGAGCTGGAATGTGGACGTGTCTCCATCAACTATACTGTACGTTTCAATAAGTCCGTTTCGTCCTGAATCTCTGTCTTCTGCTAATGGCAGAGTGTGCTGTGGTAGAGAAGAACAGTATACTTGGTTGGTGTAATAGCAGTCATTCGTTGCGGATGAATAAAAACTTTTTTTCTCACGAAATTAAGATAATTTCTATCTATGAACCGACTAGTTTTTATACATGTTGTACGACATTTATATACGTCACTACACAGACATTGATAAAACAAATATTCCACAATCCACTAGCTCACAGCTTTTGGGCTCATCACCGTGGAAGACATTGCCGATAGATTCTGGGATGTTGCAACTAAAAACAGGCACCTTAGTTCACCAACCTTCACGTTATTAGAAGTGCCCTCAGACAGATAAAGTTCAAAAGGCGAGGATGGGAACGAAGGATCGTTGTCGTTAATATCCAATATGGTAACAGATATTTCAATAGGAGCATCTCCGGGATTATTCGAAACGGCAGTAAGTTTTATGACGTCATCTTCGAGATTTTCTCGGTCGATTATCGTGTTGGTGATCAACGTCTTGTCGTCGAAACGGAAATATCTGTCGTCCGTAAGTCTTAAAAAAATACAGTGGTATTAAATTATTGGTAATGACATTCCGAGGTTCATATATTTACGTGCTTCAGTCTTGTACACGAGCAATATGTTAATGTTCTATGTCAATAGATTGTATGCGATGAATATGAAATTTTATTTCATTATCCGTGTTATACTGTACGCCCCCTCATAAAGCACAAAAATTAACTGAATTCGGACTGATGAGGGATTATAACATTTGACGTCGCATAAGAAGCTTACGTGTAAGATTCTTTCAGTTCAGTAATTTCACCAACAATAGTCTCAACGTCCTGCTCTTCCTTTGTACTAAAACTCCATTGTTCCGCATTCGAGCCAGTTAACCAAATAAGAGTCACAAAAATAGCTGCTGTTAACGTGACATAGCCTTTTCCATTCATGCTTTTCCAGGTCCACGAGATTGAAAAACAATTAGGTATCTACACTGCATCATATTATTTACTCATGCGTGCGACCTTTCGTTCGTCTTCATCATTTTGTAATATACTCGTATATATAATATAGATTTCTATGGCGTAAAAATAAGTATATAATAAGTACATGCCGTGCTTTGTGACAATATGAACTCTGACCCTAACGAAGCTGAAAAATTCCCGATAAAGTAGTACTGTATCCAGGCGAATCAATTACCTAAGCTTCCATGATTTTCACCTAACTAACTATAGAACCCATCCAGATACACTTACGATTTGTTACAATGATTGAGATGCAGTCGTATTATCATAAGCTTGATGAATTACATCAATTTGTTTCCGCCAGAGTCGAATTAAAATCACAAACTAATGCTTGTTGACAGACAGATGCGATTTGAACGAGATCTCAAAGCACACGTCTGGGTTAATCGATTTACAATAAAAACGCATTCAAAACAGTCACAATGACAAGACCAATTGGGCAAAACCACAGAACGTAACAAATTGGCCCATTTGTATGGTAACAATAAAAATGTAGACATGTAGTCTAATATCCAAAATTTATTTGCCACAGTCTTCACGAGAATTTGTTGCTTCAACCTCCTTAAGGTAAAGACACCCATTTATCCATATAAAATTGCCCAGGAATAAATCCATTATCGTGTTCTTTCAAAATTAATCGCAGCTGTCAATGTTGTCATTACATTTAAACTTCCGTCTCACCCATCCTATTACCTTATCGTAACCGGCAGATTAGGATGATAGACGTTATCTTGAAATATTTCCCTGGGCTATTTCCTTCAGTGAATAAGAAAATATTTTCCATGGTACTTTTCCTAACATGGGAAGGGAGTCTTGTTGACATCCGGCAATGCCTCCAGGATATTTAGATTACCGTATGATAGCATCAGAAAAATTGTTTTTAAGTGGATAAATATAATTGTATCTATGCTCTGAAATTATTTTGTTCATTTGGATCAAACATAGAACCGGTGGATCTGGGGCGTTATTTCTAATACTTGAAATTATATATGCGATTGCACATAGTGCTGAGGTTAGAGAACATGATGGCTTTTTGAGAATAAAGTGTATAATAAAACAAAAACCAATTGAAAAAGTGCTTTAATCAGAATAACCTATTTACTTGAATAAGCGCGATATAATTCAGTCGACGAGGCTAGAACGAAATAGAGAACATTTTGCTTAATTCGATTCAGTTGCTAAGCACCACATTCTACGTTTCTTTTTCGATTATTACGAACTCTACCTGTTTCCAAACGCTACTTACTTCCAGATAAACCTAATTTAACGCAGACAATGTGAACGAAAGCAATAGAAACTATAGTTATTAATTCAAGTAAGTACTAATAAGCAGCCAATAAAATCAGTTACAATGAAATATTCATCTACGATGGAAATGTATTCAGTAAACCCACAAATACATATGGCATATATATATTTATGACGATCAAATTCTAACTCGATACCCTTGTATTAGCATTGCCTACCATTGCCTATCTGCCTGTCTCTCGACACTGAATGGAACCAAAGTTATTCCGAAACTAGATTCATAGCATACGAGTCTTCTACTATACATCAGTCCCCTAATGATTCCGCGTCAACTCAAATCATTGTACTAATATTCTGTAACATGTACAGTAACTTAATATATCAATTAACATGAAATTTTGACGAAACGTCATTCGCCCAGTGAGTACATACGCCATCTGAATATACTATAATTTAAACTTCACACAAAAAAGGCCGTAACTTTTGGTAAAGGTATTCGAGTTTGATTACAGAAAGCTATCGAATCACAGGTATTCTGTTACGTGAAATCGTAAACCGAAAGATCTCGTTTGTAGATTATTACGACTTGTAACCTGTCATCAGAAACCGTGTTACTGATCTGAAACTACAATACTAGCTAACTAAAGTCGTCCTAAGGCTAAGTTGTCCGCTCAAATAGGAATACTCCAAACTCAAAGGCACTCTCTGTCAAATTCCGTACAATATACAATGATATGCTGCGGAGGGCTCAATAGTCCATTGCTGATTGTACTTTGTCAAGCGAATAATCGAATATTTTCAAGTGTCGTTGGCTTTTTTTTCTCTTTTTCTGTAGCTAAGAGCGTCACTTCACACAACCATACACGGGACGGGAAACCTGGTGCTCTATATCGACATCTAACGACAAGTTTGCGCTGTCGAATCAGCACCGAATTGCTAGTGCTTAGATTTAATGGGGTGATAAATTGTACTAATGATGTACTATTCCGTGTGCTCTAAATTGGTCAAACAATTTCTGACGCCATTACCGCAGTTTATCTATCCCAGGAATTTATTTCAACGTCTAGTAAAAAAATCTCCTTCTCCCGTGTTCAAACATATCTAAAGTATTTACTGATAACGGACCACTAACAAAGCAGAGTACATAAAAAACATGGAAGCCGACAGAATTATGAACCGCGTGCCTCCCAGCGACTTTGATAACATCTCATGATTATTCGTCTCGCAACTACCAGACCTCAATTCAGATCAAAAAGGACCTTGGTAAAAATACTGACAAAAAATCCCAAATATACATCGCGAGAATGCGTAATATACAAAACAAAATACGCAAAGTGCACAGCTGCGAATGAATCCGACAGGTCTCCGAATACAAAATTGAACATACTAATCGCAAAATGAAGTTAAGTCGAACGGATATTCACGCAAAGAACTTAATATCAAATATTTCCCAACAGAAATCCAGAACGAAGCGAATTCAGATTAGATGCGTTACAAGAAACACTGGAGGAATTAAAGTAGTAACCTACACAGTTCAAAATATGTACACACCTAAATACGCTAAGTAACTTTACAGCACGGTTCTAATCTACCTTTAATCGGCCATTAGAAAGAGAAGCTGCTGCGACAATACCAAGTGACAAAGCACCGCATCAATCTCACATCCAAAAAAGATTTACTCTCCAAATATTTACTCGAAGACCGAAAAGCGACAAAAGAAAGTAGAGATCCTTAGAATTATCGACAAAATGGTTTTCGATTCAGTCTCATGCATTGGATCAAAGTTTCAAGATAATCTTTGTTGACTGTAGGTAGTTGTTTGATGTAGCGAGGTGCGTTGTGTTTAAATGTCTCGAGTACGGGTTAAGCCCAACGCCCAATCAATTCGCATTTCGATCGACTCGGATAAAATTCTCAATCAGCATTTATATTCGTAAGTTGATAGACATAGACACTATAGACCACTTTCTGCTGAAAAGCCAAAAGTACAGACTGGATTACTCCTCAAGCTACACCGTAAGCACTAAATTCCTGAAAGGGCCTCTTCAAATATTACTAGTCGAAAATCAATGTTGTACATTGACTGTTAATATTGCTGTTTTTTTTAAATGCAGCATTTACCTTAATCTGGCTTTGAAACCATTCCAAAAAAAAGATTCACATATCGTATATCCGTCGCTTCGTTAACATGAACAGAAATAAAATAGCAAGCAAAAATGATATAGTGCATTTATACGTTACAAAATAAAGGATAAAATAAAACATTCCACTAGAAAATTAAAATTTCAAACAGGAATTGAAAACATGCACGGGAGAATTAAAACTTGTGTGGTCATAAAAATGAAAAAATGAAAATAGAAAAGTGAAAAAATCGTGGAGGAATAACGAAACACAAAAGTGTACCTTTTTAAACCATCTAAGATAGTTCATCATCGCTTGTGTCGTCACACGATTCGTTACGTTCTCCGAATATATCTCTGTCGGCGACGCGGTTGCTCCCAGAAGGTTTCACACGCATTGTAATGATAGTGGATGAATCTCGCATACCTACCACGATGACTTGGCCACCCAGAGCTACGGTACAACATTGGAACTGAAGAGAGAAAGATGAAGGATAATTCCCGTTATTGAATCAAAGCATGGGCGCCATGCAAGAGAAAATGAGGATTAAGGTTATACAGTTAGAGATACATTCACAAATATAATATAAATATTGAACGAAAAATAGAAATCTGTAATGACTTATTAATTGACGGATAACACAATACGCTAGCTACCTTAGCGTCTGGTGTGAAAACCATCAACACATATTCAGCTTCCAAATCCCAGACTGACAAAGAATTGGCGTACAAAATTGCTCGCTTTCCGCCCATCGTCAGGTACAGTGTTGTAGATTGGCAACAATCGTTTGGAGGGTTTGCCATTTCAAGTCCAGAATATCCTGGTATACTACGATGACTGCTTCGACTTCAAGTGCAAACAAGTTATATATATTGCACACTTATCGGAATTAAATATATATACAATGAATTACCGAAAGGGATCCCAGATCTTGAGGAAATTATCCTCTGTTGCAAACGCCACTCTGGATGCGTCATCTGTCATAGCCAAGGCGCATACTTTCGGTTCGTTGCGACGGCGTCTTGAGACGTTTCCGAGTTCCAAATCCCACAGAGTTATGTAAGTATAATGTGAAGCACTGTCATAGTTGGTCATTAACAAGTGCTTTCCATCTGTGGCCAAGATGGCCTAGAAACGATAAAAATGATAGTGCATATTAACTTTACCAGTAATATATATATAATGTATGTATATAGTAGTACGTTTGTTCAAATGGGAAAGCAATTAGAAGCAAGCAGTTAGCAATTAGAAGGATGAGAACAATTACTTTGCTCTGGTGCAAGCTTATTCTCTGATGAATAAAAAAATAAGACCCTTATAAAAGATAAGAGTACAGTAAATGGCTATATTCAGCTCTGGTAACTTTCCTTAATCTGCCAAACTAAAATATCTCTCAGGCCTCTACTTATAGCAAACCTTATGCAAATTCAAGATCGAATGTTTGTCTGTCAGTGTAAGCTTATGCAATCGTGTTTTCAAGTTGAATACCACAATGTGACGAGAGTAATATGAGCAAAGTAAAATTGACTCGTCGCCACTGACAACCATTTCGAATATTGCCTGTTGTTGCTCTTCTTTGGTTACTCTATATTTTTTCCATGTGGTGCGTTTGGCGTCGGTATTTTTTTGTTGAAACGGCACCATGGAGTAATTTCGCTTTTGAAAATGAGAGAAAAGATATGTTAAAAAAATAACATGAGTCCCTATTAGATAAGTATTGCAAATTTAACGAACAAAAATAGCATGTTAGATTTTATGGCAAAAAAACATACTAGTTTTGGTCTTTGCCTTCTTTTTTTGTCATGAAGTATCTTTTCTTCTTGCTGATAGCACGAGAAATCGGGAAGTATGGTGTATAAAATCTATGCAAAGTGGTAAAAGATTATTTAATTTACTTTAATATAGGAAATTATAGATTTAAAATTGTCTTTTTCAGAGCGAAATGAGGTTTCTTGCATTTACTCTAAAACAAATATAAACAATAGGTGTACAGGTCATTAAACCAATCATACCTTTCCTGTTATTATACTCCACACCACGAGATGAAGATGGTCACTAGATGTCCCTATTAATTTATCATTTCCAATCACATGATATTGGTCAGGAGGACACATGTTTATTTGCACAGGATGTAGTTTTCGCTCGTATTTTCGTAGCAATAAGTTGTACACGTAAATAGTTTCGAAGATCTGAGGAAAAACAATCATACAATAAATTTTGCGGTAAATAAATTGAATTACAAATTTCTGAAGGTTATTATAATTTTAACTGCTCTTACACGAAATACTTACATTTTCAGAACGACTTCTTATTGTAGCAATGCCACGATCGGATAAAATGACGACAAGCATGTCCTTTACGATTACAATGTCGTGCTTGTCCAGAAGTCCTCGCTCGATAATGACAGCTTCTCCACGACACTTGCTTCTAGTCACATTCCAAACTGTGATTGGACTTCCACCAATGCCCTGAGCCACGACATATTTATCTTTTTCTGGTAGGTTGAAGAGTCTGCCTATCCCATCCACCTTTTTCTTGACCTAAAACAATGGTTTGATGACATCATTCTGGTTAGAATTTCAAGCGGGGTGTCGAGGTTACCTGTGTTCGGCTGTGAGTGTGTTTGTCAAACTGAGCGGCAAGATTATGGATCCGAACAACGTTTTCTGACTCTCCTGCTGTTATGCAGTATTGGAGATCAATGCAAGTGCCTTAAAAAGGGAAATATAAATATGAAAATGAGAAAAGTCGGTGGATATAGTTGTTGATAGGGGAAACCTGCAATAAATTTTCCCTTGTTCTTCACCATATGTCGGTGTGCATCATTCTCCATGCTCCAAACAACAATTTCGCTTTCACCGTCTACATTTAAAGATAGTCCGATCAAATGAGAGCCGAGGCGGTTAACGAACATGTCGTAAATCTGAAGACAAGAGAAACAGACGACTTGGATAGTTCAAATATGGTAATGCTGTTCGCGATCTCCACCTAGCGGTAATGCTGTTTACGGTCACCTAGCGGTTGATTCATTATGCTTATTAAAATGACTATTTTATTGTCAGATATGATTGACACCATAGCAATGTTCATAATAGCATGTTACACACAAATGGTCACAGTAGTGATGACAGGCTTTATCAATTAATTCCTAAATTAAGTCCTAATTATCCCTTATTTACCGTATCATCAACACAAGCCTTGATGACGCGTACAAGGCCATAATTAATGCTGTCATGGAGGTAGAAATGCTGGAGTTCATGGACTTCCATCTGTTTTTTACGACAACCGATGATATAGTAATCGCGCGATGATTCCACTTGAGTTATACGACCNCGCTTTCACCGTCTACATTTAAAGATAGTCCGATCAAATGAGAGCCGAGGCGGTTAACGAACATGTCGTAAATCTGAAGACAAGAGAAACAGACGACTTGGATAGTTCAAATATGGTAATGCTGTTCGCGATCTCCACCTAGCGGTAATGCTGTTTACGGTCACCTAGCGGTTGATTCATTATGCTTATTAAAATGACAATTTTATTGTCAGATATGATTGACACCATAGCAATGTTCATAGTAGCATGTTACACACAAATGGTCACAGTAGTGATGACAGGCTTTATCACACTTCGGCTGTTATCTACAAACCCTTGCTAAATTTAGTAAGTGAAAGTCTTATCAAAGTTTCTCACCAAAAGTCCCAAAACTGTGAAGTATATANAATGCTGTTCGCGATCTCCACCTAGCGGTAATGCTGTTTACGGTCACCTAGCGGTTGATTCATTATGCTTATTAAAATGACTATTTTATTGTCAGATATGATTGACACCATAGCAATGTTCATAATAGCATGTTACACACAAATGGTCACAGTAGTGATGACAGGCTTTATCAATTAATTCCTAAATTAAGTCCTAATTATCCCTTATTTACCGTATCATCAACACAAGCCTTGATGACGCGTACAAGGCCATAATTAATGCTGTCATGGAGGTAGAAATGCTGGAGTTCATGGACTTCCATCTGTTTTTTACGACAACCGATGATATAGTAATCGCGCGATGATTCCACTTGAGTTATACGACCATCCTGGACAACAACAAAAAGGCTGATGCTTGTTTCTCCGTCTTCACATATTTCTAGTTTAAAGTCATTCACTATATTGTATTCCAATTACCTTACACTTGATAGTTCTTACAATCTTCCCTCGCTTAGCATTGACAGTAATCGCTTCGGAGTGTCCGAGGTAGCCGAGAAACACATTGTTACCCCGGGAATTGCGAGCAACTGTCAGATTCCTTACATCAACCTCCTCTGATCCGATGCTCACTTCACGAGTAAAGCAGAGCCTATAGAAATAACATCAAATTGAACCGGCTGAAAGAAATACTGCAAACAATGGGATATTGCAATTACTTATCCAAATCCCAAACACGCATTGTCATTGACTTTTGAGAAAGTGTTGCCAGAAGTTGGCCATCTGAGACAATTGTGATGAGCAATCTGTCCTCATTCGTGTAGCACGAGATAGAAAATATGCACGAGCATTGACGAAAGCTCCAAACATTCACCTGCGAGTAGTGAACATGTAAAACAGCATTGCTCAAATGTAGTATGTAACTCAATACTCACTTGACTATTTCTGTGAAGCGTGGCAACAAAGTAATTTCCCATGCACACACACATAGCAATCACATCTCTGCCAACATTCTCAATAGTTCGAAGAACACGTCTGGATATAATGTCCCACATCTGTAGAAAAAAATCCAGGTATATTGGATTTGGAATTTAGGAAATTAGTTAGGAGTTACCATCGATAAAATTTATTGAAACTTAGACTCAGTAATTCTCTCAACCGAGAAAATAGGTGAAACGGAATTAACGGTCCGGGACCAGTAGGTTGAATTAAAAAAATATCTGTCACGATGAATTGTTATAGTAAGCTATGTCTTTGTTACAGATAATTCAAGACAAGTAATTCCATATCTTAAAGTTCACGCTCGAATCACCTTGATAGTTGAATCTTTTGCCGCAGTAACTATCCGCTGTCCGTCGGTACATGACACAAGAGCGGTGATAACATCATCAGAACCATGGAGTGGATCGAAGATAATTTGCTTTCCAGATGTCAGACACGTTTTTGTCGGCATTAGGAAGTATCGCTTAGAGCGTCTTATTTGTGAAAGAAGCAACCTAGGGGAACAAAAGTTAAATTTATTTCTATAAATATGAACCATGAAGTATGAAGTCTCAAGAGAGTGGTGGGATCCTGCTATATAAAGACTGGGAAACCACATCAAAATCCATCTGAAATTCAAGTTCTTGAAAAGTCTACCTGCCAGGAATGAAACTATCTATCAATTTTTTCACATACCGGGTATACGGATATAGGCGTGGATCTTGTGGGGCGAGGGGTACATCTTTTTCGATTATGTCATGCAGACGACCAAGCAACTGCGATGGGAGTTCACGAGGGTCATGACGTAACACATCCTGAGACAAAAACAAGGCCTCCACCAGCAGGTTGATATCCTTATCATTGGAAACCATTTTCAGCACTTCATATATATCACTCAGCAAACACTGAAACCAATTGACTAATTTAGAAATATGCTGAAAAATATTGATAACGAGTTCATATACCTCGATTGAAGTTGCATCCAGTTTTGCCTGAAGCCAGTTCAGGTCAAAGATCATTTTACGCTTGATCGGTTCAATGTCAGCACAGAGCCTCGCATGAAATATAGATTCGCTCAACCGTCGCAGATTCAGCGTAGTGTGAGAGCCAACAGACCACTGCAAAGGTTGCCCACAGTCATGAATAGACCCACATATGCACTGGGTAGGTTCATTGGAAAAATATGATGTCATGATCACATGAAAATGACGTAGGTCTTTCGGCTCTGACATGAACCTGAATGGCAACATAATTTTTATAATATTATAATAATTAACAAACTATTCCATAATAATCAAATATTACATTTTCATAATTTGCTCAGCAAAGATCGCATGCCGCCATTTGATGGTTTTCACATTATCGGTGAGGGTTTCCATGAGAAAAGGCTCTAGATCTTGGCGTAGAAGATACCACATTCCAGTAATTTGGCACACCGTATCGCATCTTCCCGAGCTAATTACCTTCACCGTTTTATTGTCCTTTCTTGATTTGCTACGCGATGTATTGCTGTCTTCTTTGACTTGAGGTACTGCTATTCGTCCTCCTAGCAAGAGCCTGGTTACTTTTTTATCCATTGAAATAAGATCTACGATCTCTTGATGAGTCAGACCATTTTTTGAGCATGTAATGAAACAAGTAAATGCTTTAAAAACATTTTGGTTGTGCTTAGAAGCAACAACAGAAAGAAAATGACAGATGAAATCACGGATGTGTGAACCCCATCCTGACATGTCATTGATAACGTTTTCCCGGGGTGTATAAGATTTCCAATGACGAGCGATTCCCACAAGCAATTTTAAAGCCAAAGGTGTTGTGCATGAGTTAGCCGTTTTCATGATTACTCTCTGTTGCTCCTTAGTTATTCTCCGCTCATTTTGACACAAGAACGAAAGCAATAAATCGAGTCCTTTTGTAGGTCTTCCAAAGTCAACTGATTGCAGGGTTTCCTGAAAAGCTAACGGAGGAATAGCGACCAAATACAAATCGTCCTTGTAATGCTTCAAGCAAGCTTCAAACAAACTCTTCGGTGTGGAGATTTCGCAAGCACCAGGGTCGATTTTCCCTTTGCATGTGAATGAGAAGATGACTTTGAAATATTTTGGAAGGGGTTTTGGTAGCCAAGACAGTGAGTATCTATCTTTGACATCAGTGGCCGCACTAAGATTGTCAATAAAGAGCAAAACGTATTGCCTGTGTCGACTGAGGAAGGCTGCGAGGTTGCTCAAGGAATGGGAGGGTAAATCAGAAAATAAGCGCTGATGCGAAATATTGTCTTCTTCTCTCCGGGTTTTGTAAATAGCTTCCAGTTGTCGTGTAATGTCGCGAATAAGAAATGTCAGTGATTTTGTTTCTCCAGTAACACCAACACTCCTAAAATATGTAAGTTATACGCTAGTATATGATGAATAAATATTCAAATTATTTTACTATGCAAAAAAGTTGGTTCAGGTACCTGAATATGACAATATGTTGCTGTATTTTTTTGTGGAAATTTGCAGCTACAACGGATGGCCTTGCATGTCGGTGCATGCCAATAGGCGGTAGTTTCGTACCATTATTAACCCATATTCTGCATTGCTTCGCAGCAGCACATAAGACTGAAGTCTTCCCGCATCCCGGCTCTCCATATAACACCATTGGAGACCTAAAAATATTGTTTGTTTACAAACAGAAAATTTCTTCGACAGATCCACAATAAATTTCAAGCTTTAAATTTCAGAATACAAGAAATCACCTTTTTCCATCAGAAAGAATGTAGTTTTTAATTTCTTCTAAGACGTCTTCCCTGCCTATGAAGTTTCTGTTGGCTTCACCCATGAATCTTACATGTTCAATCAGCTCATAATTGTCTTTCGTGATAGTAGAATTCTGTGTTTGTGTAAAATATATCTGATTCCTTGATACCTATATAGTAGACCGGTGGTACCCAAGCTCAGGCTATGACGAAAATCTGGAGGTACTTTACTCTTTATATCACTCACTAGGGGCACAAGAAAGTTATTGAGCAATTAAAACTCAGTTTTAGTGTTCTTATATACCTAAGGGTGATATTGTTTCAGCAGCCAGAAAATCTTAAGCACGGCTCACCCCTGTTGCTGTTGAAGCAATCATAGCTGAATTAATGTTCACGTTTTCTTCAGCCTCAAGAGCTCGTTTGACTTGAAGGGATATTGTATTGTAGATATCAAAGGAGAACTTCTCAGATTGTTTATGTTTTATTTTCTCAAGATCAGATTTCTTTCCCTCATTCCAGTTTGTTTGAGATTCTTCATTTTTTACAAGCTGATATGTTTGCAGGTTGTTGCAGCTAAGCTACAGGAGATTAATGAAATAATTATTAAAATTCTTTATATCAGATACATAAATTTCAAATGGAAAATTAGGAATACCCTGCTTTTCAAAGTGCTTTTCAGGGTAACTTCTCTCGAGTTTTTACTGCGAACTTCACTCGGGATCGATCCCTTCATACCAGACTGCTTTTGACAGAACCAAACACAATTGTTTCTTGGATCTTTTGATTCATTTAGTGCAGTCAGATTCTCTCTACTTGAAGCTATCATGAAATAAACAAGCTTAACCAAACTATCTGTTATGATTAGGAAACTAACTTTCTTACATGTCCGCAAGGCATGATCCCTCCATTTTCTCACACTCGGGTCAGCATGTAACCGCTTGCTATATGTTTTCAAAGCTAGACAGAGTTTGACAGTTTCCAGTGGTGAGCTTATACTGGAACGAATGTTATTGTTACTACTTCTTGTTTTCCATTTGAAAAAGTTCATTATCATCCCTATATTCTTGTTATATGGATACTTATTTAAACAAGTTTAAACATAATGAGCCTAATTTTTGAATTTCATTCGACCACTGTCTTCCTTATATGAAGAAATAATACCAATAACACACAGGCATTACATACAGAACTACTTACCTTTGCCTAAGCACAAACTCCTCCGGAATTGCATTAGAATCCAAATCATAACGCTTCAGGATCAACTCTCTGTTTCCTTGGCAATGCTCGACTTTTTTTTCAAGAATATCCAACAATGCTTTGGGTTCAGCTTGATCTGTATGAAGCATTAAGCGTCAAGCCTAACATACTAAGCATATATTACTAAAAACAATGTAAAATATTTATTTCACCAGTGCCAGATACGGGAAGCTGGTTCGTTCTTCGACAGCAAATACTCGCTTCTGTTGCCACTATCTCAAGCTGGATGATGTTGAATATTTTTGTCATGACGTCGCTAGGCACAAATTTTGGAGGTGCTTCACTCTCAGCATCCGATTCATCGGAAATGAAACTCTTAACAAGATATAAATCTTTAACTTCAACCAAATGTACAGTGGACGCTTAATTGTGACACAATAGGATTGAATTACTGACAAAGATATAAACAATTTAATAGGTATGCATATGTGCAATAAATAAGGCAGAACTGTAATTTCCATTGAAAAAGATCAGTATATTTATTGCCTATAATAGAGCCACAGTCATGAAGTCCAGTTTTATAGACTAGACTAGAAATTGAACAGCTTCATGCACTAATTTATCTATTTTTTTCCAAGATTTGTCCCAACGACCCGATGGAACAATTAACTGGACCCACTGTATACGAAAAACTTACCACAAATGCGGTCCCTAGACTTGTCTCCAATGCATCTAACATATAATGAATAGCTATTTTAGTCCCGGCAGCTTCATAACCCACATCCACAACTTCAAAGGAGAGTCCCAAGCCTCGACATAGCTGTGATATTCGTGGAAACACCTCAGTCATGAAGATTTTTTGTTCCGTTTCAGTATTGATTCCGCCGTGACTCAAATATATTTTAACCTAAATTGAAAGATGAAGTTCAAGCACTTGACTATATATGAATTAGATTATTAGTGAAGTTACTTTTTTGCTGAGTTCTGGAAGATTCTGATATATATTGCCCATAACTACAGAGTGAAGAACCTCTTTTCCTGATGATTTTGATTCTGATCCATTCCTACCAATTTTCTGTGCATTCCTGATGTGCAAAAAACAAAAAAGGGGAATGAAGATGATGCTAGCCTTCAGTCTATAGCCAAACCTATCTTTAATTGCAGGCGGAAAAAATTACTCTGAATAAGTTAAAACAATCACCTTCGGATAAAACTACCCCAATTCAAAATCATTGGCATTTCTTTGACCATACCTTGATTCTAAACTAACGTGAATATCCGATGCATTGGATTCTGTGAATTCCTCTTCAGATCTGAAGACTTCTTCAAAATCGCTACTGTCATCGCTTTTCCAATCGACGAATATTCCTAAATAAAAATCCAGGCTTGCTACTACAAAGAATACAGCAGTACTAATAACACACAAACCGGGAGTCGAAATTGTTCGAGCGACAACATCTGATGCTGCGGGGGCATCTTGCTCTTCATAGAAGACCGAGTCATGCTCATCTATGACGATTGATGGAAGAACAAGCTGGCTGCAAAATGGGAAATTAGAGTTTTTAAAGATTCATAGTCTCAATGGAACAAGATCTCCCTATCCAGGATTCGCTGCCCCATTGGGGGACTATGAAAAAGGGGAGATTCCAACTGCTTGAAGAAATCGCATAAAACTGAATTAAATTAATAAAAAAGTATTTTTCTAGAATGATTAAAATTTAAATATTTACCTGAATTAGTTACTTAAAATTGAACACATACCTGTTCATACTGTCATAAGGTGACAATGTTCGTCTGCTGGTGCCCTTTGACATGCTGCTGCTGGTAGTTCCGTTCATTGCTATCTACACATCATAAAATTATATTATGATTGTAAATATAAGGGTTTCTAGACGATGTACTCTGTTTAATATTTGTTAACACATTCACAGCTAATAAATCTTAAGCGAATCCAAAGTAAATATTGATACAAACATGTGAATTCATTCTTTCCGTGATGATACATGTTTTTTCAGGCGACATATCGCGGTGGACACTTTTCGTTGCCTGGTCATTACGTTGACTAGCTGTTGAAATAACATGATGATTGTCACGATGTCACGTTATGTAAAGAAATACGACATAAACATAAAGCCTGGTGACTCGCGGGTGCAGAATTTACGATCTATCTGGCGACAGCTATACATTCTCTGTATCTATAAGGGATACGTGTACAACCGCTCATTTAAACTATTTCAAAGAGATTTTACAGTATGCTGTATTTTAAAATGTTCGAGATTAATTCAATTGCACCTCATCATTTATTTCTAGTACTCACTAAAATGCAATCATGAGAAATGTGTATGCGGGAACTCGTTGACCAAAGTATCATATGACATTATCTTAAAAACCATAGGTTTACCGTAGAAATGCGTAATAACTCCTAACAAAGTTTCATCAAATGTTTTGCAAAAACTTTGTTGGGAGTCATTACGTATTTCTACGGTAAACCTATCCCACAAACAGCAGTGCGGGCAACTTGAACGGATATCGATTTTCTCGAACGGTTTCATCCACTTTTCTGGCCTTTATTTGACGAAGGGCACAGCGTATTAGTTTACTCAGGCTCTCGAGATCAACTAATTGCTTCTTAAAATCCCGCAAAAAGTCCGCGACACGTGTTACTTGAACGACAACAGGTACTTGATCGATAATAATACAGTAGTGTGAGATTACACACATAAATTTAACCGCAATTGTTCTGCATTACTTCAACTGTTTAGAAGTAAGTATACGAATACACGTACAGTACTAAACTTACCTATCCATGATGCTGACAAATTGCTTTCGTCTTTGCGATTCAACTTTTGCCGAAGATGTTCAATGATTTTCTGATCGTTTTTATAACTAAGATTTTTTCTCTGCCAAATACACCAATCGATGAATAAAGAATACTGAATTTAAGCAATTTCAAGAAATATCAACTGATAATACTCTATATCCGCATAATCGCCTCTGAGATTGTAATCGGTATGCGAACAAAGGCGTGCTCGCTACAGAAGTCTTATGGAAAAAGATGGATAATCGCGATAGGATTCCTAAGAGGCTACATAATCTTTTACGTAAACAAAGCAATGCTTACCGCGTCACTCCTTCTGTTCAAGATTCGATCGGTATTTGGTCGTTCGACTTTGGTGCTTATATTCCAGATAGGGGGTAAACAAGATAAGTTGTCCTCCTTCGATCTATCCGGCTTCGGTCGCATGGCGATGACAGTAAATGAAGCGCTTCAGTTTTCAGAGTCCATTAAGAAGTAGGAGCACACATCGTAAAATTATGCGTCTTCTGCTTCGGTGACTCCCATTGGACAGCGGGAAATTCTTCTGTAGTTTACGAACTAGCGACCGTCTGTAAACAGCCAGTACACAACTTCCACTCTAAGCTCTCGCAAACTATTTTTGAACTGACAAGACACCGCACAAGCAATCGAATTTATAATATTTCGATGTTTTACACTAATGGATTCGTAAAAAAAATGTTGAGGGGATGACAATAGACATCACAACTGACGAGAGACAGCACTTATCCCTTGCTGTACGGCGAGATTAAACTAATGTACTATAGGCTTCCAAATATAACAACGCAATACATCCGTGAATACACGTCAATGCTAAATTTATTTCTATAAACGTATAGTTTTGAAACAAAAATAAATAAAAGATATATGATGCGTAATTCAGTATCGACGTGGTAACTCCTGAAGGTAGATACATTGTGGGAACGACTTGTTTACCAACTGATCTTAAAATAGATTTGGTTCAACAAATATTCAATAAACGTGCAACCTACATTACTATTACCGAAAACTACTTCGATGATGGTCATAAATTCACCGCTCATGCCTTCAGTGACAGGTATAAAATTATATTGTTTCATAGTTCGGACCAAACAGGCATATTAACCAATAAAAGGGAGATGGTTAGCAAACTTATATCATGAGCAAACTCAATCCATTCATTACAAAGAATGTCCGCATCACTAATGCCCTGAGTGACTAGTATGGATATAGATATACTGTAGTTTCATTGTACGGATCAAACAAGCAAATTGAACAAGAAAGCAAACTAACTTCAGGTAAAGAACAATCCAAGGATACATTTCATAGAATTTCTGCATCACTATTTATCAACTAAGCACAAGGGTGATACAGCGGAGTAAATACCATTGCAAAAGGATAGAACAACTATAATATATGCTCTAGTTCAATACCAATACCTAGCCACAGTGACAATAAATTGACAATGAATAAAGCGGGAAAGACAACTTGAAATCGTCTCTCCCGATCATTTTATAGACAATTGCAATGCTATAAAGTAGTAAATTTACAACTTATCTTAGTTCAATAATTCTTCATTTTCTTTAGTTTGTTCCTCTAGCTGTGTTTTCAACCAGCAGCTTGGAACACTGCTCAAATTTGTACACGTTTCTGCGAATGTACTGATTGGTGTCTTCGACTAGCTGGTCTAATTTTTCTGCTCTATATTCGTCCATGAAGATTTGCTCTTTATAAAATATAACAGATATGACAATATAATACTACTAATTATTTAACTGAGCACATGAATATGTTACCTCGTATGAAGGGATTGAATCTGAAATACGTTCTTGGTGGCAAAAGATTATATAAAATCGTGTGAACTTCTGAAAAATTCAACACAAATTATACAGTGCTATTAATCCTCTTTTAATACAAATATCAACATGACTTAACACAATAGTAAAATAAAATATTTGCCCCTTGCCTGAAACACTTGTAGCACTATCCAGAATTTTCAGCAATTTGCTTTTCAAGCTGGAAAAATCTGGCGAGGTAGGGCCAATGAAAGGTTCGTATCGGCCGGTGCCAATCGACACCACGCATTGCAGTGGCACGTCAGGCCAAAGTAACCGACATTCATACAGTCCAACTCCTGTTGGGTTATTTGTA
This sequence comes from Halocynthia aurantium, assembly GCA_013436065.1. Lineage (NCBI taxonomy): Eukaryota > Metazoa > Chordata > Ascidiacea > Stolidobranchia > Pyuridae > Halocynthia > Halocynthia aurantium. The sequence goes on along the minus strand of QXVX01009555.1, from coordinate 1,585 downwards.
AGAATTCCGCCATCCTGGACAATTTGTAATTTAAAAATTCCTTTCAATCACTTAGCTAGCTGTTAAGATGGTATTGGGCTAATAAGACAGAATTAGCCTAAGCAACAAATCTACACTTAGTACCAAGTGAAAAAAATGATCCAGTTTTGTTAAGCTAACCTGATGAATGTTATTATCATGCTTGAACTCTTCAAAATATCCTGGAGCCGCAGAAGAAGCTCTTACTGCTTCCCACATAGTAGCCCGGCATGTCCCAGGCCAGTGGGTATCCCGAGAGCCTGGTACGATACTATAATTGCGCCAGACGAATGGCTTTAACACATCTCTGTTGACTAGCACTGATACCGCTGAACACTTGGGTGTGTCACAATCTTCTGCTGTTTCGATGAGAATTCCGTTGCCTGAAATACATGTCTGTAAGTGACCGGAATAAATGTTGCAAACAAAATCATGCGACTACAATGAATAAAACAATACCAAATATTCCTTTTAAAACATTCTGATACGTTTCAGTGTCATAATACGCATGGGATACAAGAAGCTTGCCCGTCCCAATCCATCTGTTCTGACTGAAGATCATGGAACTAAAATTTCTGTAAGAAAAGTTTGATAATGCAAGCATGACGAAAATTATCTTGACTACTAATATTAAATGTGTAATTTTACCTGTATTGATGTTCAGCTTCATCCACCGACAATTTCTGGATCCCGAACATGAACGCGATGATCGCACCGGTACTAACTCCACAGATGTAATCAAACATTTTATGCAATGGTTTACCACTGATTTCCACTAGCTTTCGGATCACCTGAATTGATGCGATTCCTCTGCAAGAAAATTGTGAAGTCCATTTATTTTCATGACAATTAACAGGATGGAAAATAACAATCTACTTGAGTCGAGTAAAAGTTGTTTGAATAGGCTGCAAGACGTTCTTGATAAGATAGTACAGGTTGACCATCGATTTTACAATTTTGTTTCCTGATATTTATCTCCAATTTACATTCATTACAGTAGTTGTTTCATTTCATTTGTGTTTTTAGATAGTGTGTTAGGGGTTTCAAAGGGGTAATAGAGTTCAAATCCCACCTGCATCCCCCTCCATCAATACACAACAGTCGAATGCCTGGGCTAGCTGGCTTTTCAACAGAGCCAAGTAGAGCTTGAGTTACTCGAATGTCTCGAATCGCTTTTTCATTCTTTATTTTATTTTGAAGACGCTTGAAATCTTCTATAGCATTGTTCTGGATAAGTAGCAGAACAGTAAAAATTCATGTGTTTGGATATAAAAAATAATCAATGACTGTAATAAGCCTTATCGACAAATTATCTCAAGCTTACCTTATAGGCAGCAATTCTCGTGTGTGGAAAATGAAGTATGTGTGTTTTCAGCTGATGTATTAAAGAAAACGTCTCCAACTCTGTCGATGAATTTCGTAACTTCAGAAGAAGTTCTTTGGTTCTTTTATCCTGTGCCAATCTTTGATGAAATTGCTGGTTTGCTGTTTCCTATGCATCATACAAAAAGAATGTTTTTCACGTAATAATTTCATCGGAATAAAAAAGTTTTTATTTATTTAAATG
>QXVX01009550.1:0-14124 GCA_013436065.1 Halocynthia aurantium | reverse complement strand
GTTTCTGAATACATCATTTTCAAACAGCCCTCTTTGTATTCAAATTAACCCACGTTAGGAAACACTGGTGTAGCCTATTTTACGCACGCTCGTTAAGTCGGATTTATTGCTGTGCGGTCACACATGTTAACTTTACGATAACAGAGGTAGAAGAGGATTAGTGCTGTATTACTTGAAGAAATCGCCTTAACCACACGACAGCTATAACGAGTCGCCACTTATTACATGTATGTGACGCTCTAATACTGTAATTTTTGCAAGCCAAGTAGCCGTCATGGTGCCAAGCGACGTTCCGCTTACTTAAATGACAAATCGAATCGTAAAAAAATCCTCACGGTATGATAATCTTTATATTAATGCTGTTATTGGTTCGGTATTGTGCGAAAAATACGAACTGCTACCCAGCATACAACAATAGTTGGTTCGGAATATCGTTGGTTACCAACAAAATAAAAAGGAAAAAGGAACAAAAAATTCGTTCAACATCGTTTTACTTGAAGTCGCACTCTGCAAGAACCCATCAATGATATTAAATGGGGACCTACGATAGCGGTGTTGTATTTTAAAATCAATATATAGAAATAAAGTATATACAGTAAGACAGATAAATATTATCAACTTAAGTTAATCAAGTCAGTTATAAATAGATTTTTGTATCTGATTCAAAATAGATTTATATTCGAGTATTTACGGTATAGTAAAAGTATAGTATATTGCTAGCTGGGACGGGGACTAATTTAATCCTTACTCCGGTAAACTAGAACGATTCATAATATTTGGTTTCTTTAACCCCTAAACATCAACAGAGACGTCTTTTATGTCGACGTATTTGACACTGCGATAAATTGGAAACCAGTAGCTGATAGCCCAAGGCTTTGTACGTATGTTCACGTTGTCTAGTAAGAAAGCAAGTGAGGGTTTCACTGAGTTATACCAATTGACTCGAAAGATAGCTGATAATACAGCGTAATATAGGAATGGAAATCTTGCTTATAAAGCCGGCAATTGCCTGTAAATATCTATGCCAATGTATCAATAGCGGTATAGAGACTCGACCACACCGCTTTAATTCATGCGACAATTGATACTAGTACCAGCTAAGACCAAAACTCCTCTCTGGTCGAATTTGAATCTCAATAATTCCTATATGTATTTTTTCCGACAACTAACCAAGAAGATAAGAGCTTTCCTGATCGAAGCTTACCCGCATCCATCTGTCAGTTTCGTAATATACAGGAGGTGTCCTTCAAAACTTCCGTCTCGAATTACATGGACTAAACTTGTACTAATTCAGAGTTTTCCGTTATTTGATCAGTTTGACATTATAAGTTCTTATTTATTTGTCTCGTATTATTGGTAGGATGGGTGTTTCCGCTGGTTATGGGTCGCTAAACTAGCTTGTCGAGCAGCGAGTATGACACGGATCATGGAATGATATTGGCTTACCTATGTCATGTCACATTTCTCGGATAATCTTACCTCGCGGAAGTCTATCGCCTTTTTAATTTTAGAGATAACTCTCGCAATGAATGCGGGTGAATGTGAATGCCAGCAAATGTATTTTTATTTTGAACCTTGGTAATAGATTTTCAAGGCAGAAACCTGTAGGGTGCAATTAAAATGTATGTATAACTTATCTGCTGGGGAAAAGGATGGGGGTGTATTAGCTTCCACGGGATTCTCACTCTTTCCACTTTCTCAATTTTTACCGAACAATTATTTCTGTGTTCAGTGAAGCATTTTACAAGGCCCATTTTCACATTAATTTAAGCTGATTGCTGTCAACGTATTTTCACACGACTGTAACCCTTCACTGTTTTCAGTGAAAACTATCTGTTTTATCCTTCTTTTTTGTCGCGAGTCGACTGGGAACTAAATAACTAACCGATCGATTGCTTTCAATAGTAGTATTTGTGTTTTTTGAGGGGTTGGAAAGCGATAGCGAAGTGGAATGGGATAATTAAAAAATACAATACTCGGTGGTGCTGTGTAATAGTACACGATGAAGGGAGGGATCGAACAGTGATAGCAAAGACCAATTGTCTTTGTTCATTGCAATCGGACACTCTGTTAAGTGATATAGGCAACGTAATGTGACTTGGAAACTTGGAAAAAGCCACAAAATCGTGAATATCGTTTGGTATTGATCTAATTACTCATCACTCATGTAATACTATTTGTTCACACTGTAGTAAGTTCGTGAGTAATTCGTGAGACTTTCTTAATGTTAGACCAGAGGTATTACCGGTATAGCACGTGTACTAGGTGCCACTTGAAGGAGTCGCTACTCTTCAGTGCATGCCACTGATGTATCTTGGGCTGAGGTTTTGAGTAAATGTATTGGTTTTATTGCGTAATAAGATATATCCATACAGTGTTATATGGCAATGGTAACAAAAGGATAAGTAATATTGTAACATTCCAATTAAGGTCTGAAAGGCTTTCATTTGGAATAACGATAATTAAGTATTTAGGTAATGGTGAAAAATTGGCTTTTCGTTTTATTGATTCTCCATAATTTTATGTTAAGCTTATACGGATCTGTGAATATCCTAGATGTGTTGAATCCGGCGAGATATCGATATGAGATATTGTGGCTATTTAGTTGTATTATATTTGCTCTGTGGTTAGCTATGGTTATATTCCTTTTCGCCACGAACGTCCGAATATAAAATTCCATTGTGAGAATCTCATCGTCTTTGTGCTGTTATATCAGATTACTCTTGGTATCGGGTTTATACTTCTTTCAGCGCATGTGTAATGTAGTAGTCATTCCTTCTGTTATTAGTACGTGGGAAGATCAGAGCACGTTGATCGGTTCGACATGTGTTATCAACAATCTAATAAACAAAGAAAATCCCTTGGTATAATTCGTGGATTACTCTGACATTCCCGGCAGATTGGCCGCTCATGTAATGTCACAATTCGACGCTTACTATCGCCGATTTATATCGATTGTTATGGCGTCATACGTAAATAATTTTGAACGTAATTAGCGGATAAGTTGATGAAGAGAAGTTCAAAAATATGATGGTAGGTTCAGTAATAGTATTTAATAGTACCGCGGTTTCACTTAAAGTACCCATCCACGACGTTATGCTCACCCTAACCTGCTGTATATGAAATCTCCCGCAGTCGAATTATCTCATTATTGTATGACGTCATATATGATACAAACTTGAATGACGTATTAGGGTAATCCACGGTTTACTCAATTTTTTTTTTCAAGTAAAGCCGACCACCCTGAACCCAACCCGAAGTTGTATGGAATGAAATATGAAAATGTCTCGCGACATTTATTATGTGCTCATAAAACTCATCTAACGTAAGAAAAATCATAATTTATTTTTAAGGAAGTCTGATTAGACTGGAGGCGGAGTGGTTAGGCGGAGATGCGTCTTATATGGAGTATTTCTAAGTTTATTATGTATACGTTCTCTATAACGAACTTTTCAGTCTATGCTCAACAGCTGTATTGTCGCCCCTAAATCTATATGTTGAACTTTCGCCAAAAAAGAGTAGCCAAAATACAGTGGACCCATTCAGTTAAATTTTAAACACAACATATTAAGTTGGGTGTAAAACAAATTACTCTTATCAAAATTCAATTGGTTCGGAATAGATCTGGTTATATAAACAAACTTCTCATTGCCTCCTTCGCTCCATATCTCCCCTTTTTATTGTCGCTTTTTTGCGGTGTTTTTACACCAAACATTTCACACGGATAGGGTTACTCTTTCGCGCCATTCTATGGTTTCCTTTTCGCCTATCATGAGTCACAATCGTTCGTATTTTCACCTAGTTTACGTTCAAAAATCTAAAACACAGGTCAACTACTACTACGTCACCAACACCTTGTCTTTTGAAATAAGCAATCGGGATTACGAAATGCCCAAAACATTCCCATCAGATTTGTGACCTGCTTTATAACAAGGCATTTCCTACCCGTGCGGACTCGGGAATGTTGGATAGTGGTTTTAACGTTGCGGTTAGGGCGAATTTATTGGCGGGCAGGTTTAATTATAAGAAGTAAAAATATGGTGGAACTTCAGTTTTCGTCTATGTCAGTTTTCGTCCGAAATTTCAGTGATTGTCGCTGATCAACATATGTTCCTATCAGTTGGTGTTGGTCTTGCACACTGTGGTTGTCTTACAAAGTATCTAAAGACAGTTGTTTTTGTGTAGGATTTTCTATTAATAACAAGTGAGTATTTATTAGGGACCATGGATCCTGGAAAATACTGGATTCCATCACATGGACTTATAAACCGATTGGTAAAAACGTAATTTTTTAACTTCCTTGACTTTAAGAAGATATTAATATCGGAGTGGTCCCGGTAAAAAAACACGACATATAGTCCAGTATATACTATATATATATATATTCCGAAATATTTTACTATTCTCTATTGTAAGGCTCATTTTCCCCCTACCCTGGGCAGGATACAATCCGTTCGTTTCTCGTCCCATTTGCAGGGCCCTCGGAAGTAATTGAAACAAGTATTAACCTAGTTCTACACGGCAGTTTGAAACGAAGCCAAATGATCTCACTACGTGCATGCTATTTACAACTAGGCGATTATTAATACTCCATATTTACATCAAGTGAGCTATTTTAAGTCCGTTTGTAACGCGTTTATCTTGAGTTGCTCACAATATGCCTGAACGCATCGTAAATTCACATGAAAAATAAATTTAGGCCGATAAAAAAAAACAAGCGCAAATTATTGTTTTGATGAATTTGGTTGTGGACTTTTCTCATGCCTGGAATGTCATTCTCACGATTTCATACTAATCGTTATACTGTTGTTTTCGACTTTAAAATACCAGCGAAATGTGGAAAATTGGAAAGTTGAGTTTGGTTATATATATATATCAAGTATATATAGAACGCGTTATGTATGGGAAGGTATTGGTTGTGTGTGAGTGTGACCTTAATTACATGCTCTTGACATAATACTGTAGTAGCAATATCCAATTGAAAATTAGAGAAAAAAGTAGCATGGTTGTAGTAGGTACTCGGATTCCTGGATTTTCCAGTTTTCTGGACACAAGAAATTTCGAATTTCAGAACTCACACTCCTAGGGGTCAGGGACTGAAGACTGAGATCTATTATTATATATAATACTAGCTGAGCGTCCCGGACTTAGTTTACAGTCAAGAACGGCGGTGTGCCTCGGGGCAGATAGCCGCCTCCGCCCCGCATTTTTGTACCCCTCACGCATGCTCTGGACTGACATTTGCATTTTAGTTCTATTATGATGTGATGTGCCATCTATAATATACGTCTTTCACTTGTCAATACTTTCACTTCCAAACTTATGATATATTAATTATATCTTTGAATTATTGATGTGCTAATTTTTGTCTACGCGAATGAGCTCCTAGCTGTGAATCCGACAATAATCCCTCAAACTCCCATTCCTTATTTCCAAAGACACTTAACTTTAATTTCCTTCCCAATCTGAAGTTTTCTCATTAACTGGAGTTTTCGCGCCCTATTCATGCATTAGTTCGTCTTCGCGCATTGTTTTTATTCATTGCGTCATAAAAATTTAATGCAAATGGCGCGAAAAGCAATTCCGAATTATTGTTCATTACGAAATGCGCGCCTTTCTATCGCGCGCCAATTTACATCACAGTAGAAGGAAAGTTTTCCACTTGGACAATGTATCGTAGAAACCTGTGGGACATAATGAAAACAGTCTGTATGCAAGAGATTCATTTTATCGGTAATTTTCATTTTTATTATATTCTTATGTTGGACCACGGACGAATATGCGAATTAACGGCACACCTGCGCGACCATAAAACCGAATAACCAAAATTACCAAAATTAGTTACATTAATTAATACTTACCGTACTGAATACATATATATATATAGTCTGTTGTCATAGATATGTTTTTAATTAGTATTTCCTATTTCCTATTGATTTCATTTAAGTTTACAGTTCATATGTTCAAGTGTTATTCTATTATTTCCGTAATCTATTATTATATTCCTAATCTAATTAGTAGTCCGTTAGATCAAGTGTAAGTCTATTGTTGTATTTACGAAGTAGCTAAATGTTTTATATACCTTTTCTAAATATTTGAAAATATTTTTTACACACACAACATCATGTTTTGCCACGAAGGAGGTTCATTCGTAAGTTTGCCCCTAGCTACGTGCTGTTACCAGAGTGATCCTTATTGAAATAATTTTATTATTAGTTCATTGATACGCGAGTGCTTTAAAGGTTTATAATCAAAGTCTTATATATATTGATATATGGAATATACCGTCTCGCAACCATAACAACTGCTGGTAGCCGAGGGGGTGCGTGGAGTTCTTTATAGATTTGAGAGATGAAAATGAGACCAATTGCTAGGCCGGATTAACATGCATTCCTTACTAACTGTTGACAGACCTGCATTACTGTATATATAAAAAATGTTTATAAACCTAACCTTGTAGTGTACGATTGACTCCTTAATTCTCTAAATAGCCGTTAAATTTCAGACATCCATTGCCTTACCAGATTCCTTCTCCAAAACAGTTTTCACCCTTTTTCTAGATCGTATGAGAGTGTTTAGCTTGTCATAATCTCGTGAAACTTGAAATCAAAACTTTTATTGTGAATGCTCATCGAACCGTGTTCACTAATCGAGGAATTGTTTGGGAGAAAATATTTTGCCATAAAGGATCCTCGAAGATTACTGGTGAGCCTGCTAGTCATGCTAACCCTTTATCACGCAACGATATCGACGTCAAAAATCCAGAGTTTTCAGAGATTATGAACAGGGCTAAGAAATTTTGTGATATGTGATATAAGATGACCTCCAGGAGGTCAAGAGGTCAATTTTTATTCACATTTGAACATTATAGCATGTCTGAGCGTGAAGAACGCTCATTCCCATTGCTCGAGTCATGCCTTTGGCTACGGGTACTTTAGCGAGTTAGAGGAGTTAATCCTCATACTGGTCTTATGTCTACTTATGTACAAATGCAGTAAAGTTCTTCGGGGATCATCACCTATGAAGCGTTAAGACAGTTTAGGTTCTATACTTTAACCCGTTTTCTGCCGGCTATGCACGTTCCATTGGTTGTTAAAGTTTAGTGTCGCGCGGGTTCATAGTTAATTTTTGTTCCGCACAAATGTATATATTAGCTGATTTATGGTTGACTACATTTGTAATAACGTGAATGCTTTGGAATAAACTAGTTGCTTGTTGGTCCTTTCTCGGTTGGTTCCCAGATCCAAAATAAGGGCTTTTCCATTACATGCTTACCCCGGTGAGGCCGGATCGTTCTGCCGTGTAAATTTAAGAGACGACAGACAATACCAACTGTATACAGTAATTGAAATCTAATTATTTTCATTACACTTAGCGATATCTCTTGACCTAATTGCTTAAAACTTACCTGCTCACAATGCTCGTATCTACCCAGGTAATATAGGACAACAGCTCCTTCCAGTAAATATCTATCGTAGAGTTAAGTACCAGAACCAAACCGGGTCCCAGCTCTCAAGTGTCTTCACAAGTACTTTAACAACGGAAGCAGAAGACAATCTTCAATTTACCAATTGTTATCGTAATACCCACAAAATAATACGGCCGTCATGACGTCATATTGATATAGTACATTGCATTCTAGCATTCATTTTGTTATTACTGGCTTAATATCCTGTTTTACTATCATTAACCCTACCTACTAAATACTGCAATGATACGTGCAGGCATTTGTCTAGGACAGGGGTCTACTTTTCCGTATACAGGCTGCAGCGATTATTTTTGTATATTTTGTCCTTTTTTACGTGGGATGACACCGGCGAGAATGTAATATTTAGTATTATGTACAATTTATATATTTAGAGTTTTAGCTGGATAAAATCCAAACTTTGGACCAGATTTATTACTAACATTCCTATAGAGAGTTACAAAACCATAAGAAAGTTGTTTGACAATAATATGACTTCTGCCCAACACCGTTCAAATTCTGGGACGCTTGTCCTTCCGGTTGGCACCTTGTAATTGTATAGTATATATTTATAATGACGTAATATGAACAAGTGTATATTATGTACTCTATGTCGTCAGAATAAGTTTTAAAAAGCGATGGGATGGGATGACGTTGCATGTATTGAAAAGATCGTCGGAGGACGAAACAACAACAGTTTGTCGTATTAATATAATCGACCACGCCTTCCGTACACACTGGCGTTGACTTGAGATATCTCAGCTGAAACAACACGTAATGAAATACGAGCATCATGTAGATAACAGCATCGAGGGCGACATAGCGATAAATATTCGGTGCACAGCGAGAGATAGACCGTAAATAACACGGATTTAGAAATGTTCCCATATGGTTCCTTGCTTATAAGAGCTTTAGCTCTATTGGCTTGCTAACAAAACAGTTCATTCTGCTCATGCTAAATTATAACACTGCTTGAATGTGGATTATTCTTCAATATGGTCCAATATTTCTCAGTTAACTTCCAACTCAACGTTAACTTCCAACTCAACAAATACTTACGTAATCGGGTTTCAAGGCGGCCAAATTTCCTTGCTTGTACATATACGTGAATATATATATGTGCGTTTGCCCACCAAGCGTCTTTAACGCGCACTGGAGACCAAGGGGACCACGGTACTCGTTAATCTTCGTTAGGTCAGCACTGGTCTCGTCTCTTTTCCTATAAATAGACATTTATTTTGATTGTTGTTGACTGCCGCTCTATCAGTATAGTTGAGTTAGAGCTGGTGTAAACCTGATAATATGAACAAACACAAAGATGATAAATCAGTTCCAATTCTTCAGCTTCAGTATAATATCTCCCTGTGGTTTGGGAGATTAATGCTGTTTAGTAGATTGGTATTTATCTGCTGTGTTGTAAATAGGTTTTGAAAATATTGAGAAATCATTCGGCCTTGCGTTGACTCAGTAAAAAATGAATAGCAGCTATCCACTTGACTTCGTTCCACTGACCAGATTATTCTGGTTCGGTGTAGGGATGTTTTTGTTAACAAAAAAAGCTGTCCAAATAGTATTCTGGTGCTTGTTAAATATTTTTACCCATATTCGCTGACAGGATAGCATGTTGATTGACCGTAGAGGTTATGAAGGTCATCATTATCACTGCGGTGAAACCCAACTTTTTAGGAGAGTGCTAATTATTCCCCTCACAAATCACTACAATATTATTAACCAAATCTGACACTACTTCTACGTGCTCCAGTTGGCCCACTATGCATCGTATGCCAATTCATGCATTCAGATCCATTCAAGAACATTCATACTAAACACTAATATGTACCGGTACTTGCTATTATGTGATTTTGGTCACTTCTAATGCTTTAGGGAGTACAAATCCGGACATGCCTTTATTTGTGTTTTACTTTAATCGTCGCTTGTGTACTGTATATTATTGACCGGGTATATTGGCTGGATTACATTCGATGAATGCTGGTTTGTTTGTCTTGTGTGGCGAGTGAACGCCTCTATGCGTCACATACTGTCAATCACAGAAGAGTATAACCGGCGCCAGTGAACTGATAAGAACAGATAACGCTACCTTACTATCTTAACCCTTTACCCAACCACGATATCAAATTTAGGATCAAGAATATTCGTATCTATCATTCTATTCAGCTACAGCTTACCCCCGATTTAGACCTCAATAGAGGGAACTGTGATTTTTCAGATTTGGTAGATTTTTAATAGAGGGAAAACAGCATAATTTAGGTGCGAAAATGTGACGGCTTTGTGTTTTTTTTTCAATTCTGAAAAACGGTAGAAAAAAATTGTCCGCTACTGCCTATTTCATCACATTGCAGTTTAGTCACAAGCTCTTCATTAGCAGTAAAATTATTCATACTATTGCTCTGTTGTAGCACTATGGTTTTTCAATGACAAGTTCAACCAACTACCCCACTGAGGCTTTGACGTATAAATAAAATATTGTATTAAATGTAAGTTCATATTTCCCAGAATTTCTCGTGCCGGGTGTTCGTATATCGAGTACTTCCTCTGCTCGACCTCCCATGATAATTACAAGAAGTGTAGATTAGCGACATGCTTTGTATGTAAACAAACTGTGATTGTGTTAGGTTGGCAGGAATGGCATATGCCTAGCGTTACAATGTATAGTCCTATGTTTAGTGATTAAATAAACAATCCAAAAGGGCAAATGCTGGATTATTATTAAATGATCAAACTGATAAAGCATAGCAGAGACCCCACAGCTTGTCAGTGATACGTCTTGTGTAGTAGTATACAACAAAACAGCTATCTCTCTACCTCCTTGTGTTTAATGTATATTACCTTAATATGTTTCTATGTTTATGTGATACATATGGACAGTTCTATTCCCTATTTTAGCGGCTCACCAGATTCGTCTGCTCTCCCCAGCTTCCCGCCATGTAGCATATAGCCCTGTCATAAATATTGGTGGATTTAGTGACAGAAATTTAATAATTTTCATACAGTGTAGTTGGTCGCTGGTATGTACATATACATAAAATTATCCATGTATATATACATTACCTGTATATCATTATACATTATAATATTCATGTTATATTTTATCGTTATTTAGAATGACCCATATCCCATAATCCGTATTATTTGTATTTCCGGACATTGTTTAGTTTTATGTATTTCGGATAAACTGGACCCAGTTTGTATTGATAATACAGTAATCAGTGCAGAGCATTTGTTATTGTGTTTCGTTATGGTTGTCATGTCGTTACATTAACAAAAGCTGCTGGCAGGCATACCACCTGCCACCCGATCCGTGTTCTTATGCGATAACATCGATATGTAGCATGTATAGGTAAGATAATATCGAAAAACTATAGAAAAATATGTTTTTTCACAAAATTTGATCCTCACTGTACATATATGCATCGCGCCCAGCATTACATGTTTTTTTTATTACTCTACTATTTGACTTCACCATTATATTCATATATCTATACAATATAACCATTATCACCCCTCACCGCTATCAATTTATCACATCACACAGTACACATTTCAAATCGCATTTTGACAACGTGATTAGCGACATTTATATTTAAAACCGATAACTTAATTCGCAGTGTTCAAAACTTATTGTATTAAGTTATTTAGTTCAATTATGATGTCAAAACGATTTTCAACGAACAATAGCGAGATCANTATTATTATGTCATATAATGTACTGGTTATTATAATTCCGACATGCTAATGTTCACGTAGCAAATAGCAAATACTTCGGCTACATCCTTATTACATTCTCCCTATTCATTGGTTAGCAAGTAAGTAGGTCTTTGCTATTCAGATAATAACGGATAGTTCGATTGTTTTATGCCATCGTTAAACATCTCTGTTTACCTTGAGGTCGTTTCATTCGTCAAGAATTTTTCTCGGTAAAAATTAACCACTCGTGCGACTCGTGGAACGAGTTTCTCCGGTAGATTATTATTTGTTCACCGAGGTTTGGCGACAACTGGTTAAACAAAGCTAACACTTATAAAAGATTTGCGGTGATTGCTGAGCTAACATTTTTTTTATTCCTGTCAATGATTAATATGATATGTTGATAAGCTTTCAATAATATTTTCTCATATCCCGGGTAACAAATGTAGGTTGTCTGACGAAAATTTATGCTTGGCGTGTTAGAGACGAAATTTTATATGTGACCTGTAAACAGCAACAGCCTGTAGTTATTGTAGTACTAACTAATACTAACTAATTATATTATCCTAGTTGTTGTAACATAGCAGCCTATTTTGTTCCAACAATCTAAAATTTTCACCCGTAGGAGTTGTTTTTGAATTTTGACGGGGTGATGATACTATTTACGGCTATTCAGGGGGTCACGCTGGTTTAATTGCAATTAACTGAGTTTCAGGGAATCGTAACGCCAACGTGTGAACACATTCCACTTCGGGTGCTTGAAATAATCATATAAGTTATATCTCTGAGTGCAAATAATAACAGGCCTAATTTTATAGTTCGGGATCTGATACTGTACGCCAAGGGGATGGTGCTTCAAGTTTATGATCGCCCTAAGGCCTATCATTGTTTAATGTGTATTGAACGCGATTGCAGTTTGACCACCCATGTTGTAAGCCATTTAAAACATGTAATGTCTGTAGTTGGGCGACATTAAATACCCCTATATTTGCACCATATTTTGTTACTAATTTCTCCCAACTTAGTTAAGCATCCCTCGTATAGCGGCAAGATGAAACATAGTAGATAAGATTACGTCATCAATGCTAAACACATGACATCATATGCCCAACCCACCTACTACAGCCACAACCGTTTTCACGCTTCATTAAAGAGTAAACTTTATAAACTTATGATCAAAGACATTTTGCTTACCTGTCTCGTCTTAGCGGATATAAATTTTATCGGTTACCTAATATCAGTTCAAGTTCGCGGCGGATGCTTCTGTTGTGGTTTGAGCTCGTTTGATTGTTATTATCTATATGACTATTGTTAGCATAACAATGAATCATATTATGTTGTCATGATGCATGATATTACTTTCATTTTTCCGCTTTAAACACTTCAAAAGCACTCGAGTGCGGCGTTCAAACGATGGTTGTTGTCAGTGATCAAACCCGTTCCGGCAGCTGAGTGCTTATTATCATATTGATTGTGTGTCCTTGATATTTTAAGTCCATAAAGAACCGGTGGGATCATAAGTTTGTAAATAAACACATTAATAACACGACATATAAGTGAACAAATCCATGCTTCATTTGATGATTTGCCAAGCGATTATGATTTTTAAATGGTCAAGTTTGTTATTGCTATAACCAAGACAACGTGCTGACTTCTATTACATTCACGATATCCTATTTATATATGGAAATAGCATTTTATACGTTACACTTTACAAAAAAGCCATATCCACTAGTGGGACTCGAAATCATGAGCAAAAAAAGCTCTAAAACTTTTTGCGTTGTCAAATGTATGAATATTAAATTAGAAATTTATTCCGGTATATATTAATATAAAAAGAATATTTACCTGGCTTATCGATATTATTGCGCTCACTGGCCTAAATGAATGTACAATGGGGAGGGGTGGGAATACTCATCTACTGGGTATGTAGTATAATCATTTATCATAACTTCGATCCTGCTAGTAAACTTGGAATTCGAATTGTATCGGATGCTTTTATACGTCATAGACAAAATAGTATTAAGTTAAGCTCCCATCATCCGGAACTTTATACGATATATATCTCTCTCTCTGAACCACATCAAAGCAAACTCAAGCTTTGATACTCGCGTGCCTAACGCTCGTCTAAAGTTTGCAAAGTACTACTATAGGTATGAAGAGGGATTTTATTATTTAAGCTTCTATCGATGTTATGTATGTCGTGTTATTTTGTCACAGATAAGGTATTGGTTTCGTAACAATTCATTGAACGTGTAGAAAATTGACTTATGGGTGAGATTCCCTCTCGTGAAACGCTGAAATTCCCCCCTTGGCCTAATGCTTTCCCAAAAGTCACCCTCAAACAACCCATGTACCCTACCATCTCAGCAACGTACATTTCTGCCATTGTATCTGGAGAAATACATGACTGGATCTTACAAACTTTTGAAAATGATATCTTAATGTCTTGTGGTCGTAGTGATCAACACTTGTGGTCGTTAATTAGGACTTGTTGAAATATCAAAAGTGATCGTTGGTGGCATATGGCTGCTTGTATCATGTTACATTTAGCACATTAATTGAATTAATCATATTTATCTATTTATAATTCCCAACTTAACTTGATATAGTTGCTCCATTATCCGTATTCCCAGCTGACCTCACAACGTTCCCGTATACCAATTTCCAGACCTTTTTTTTCTTCCTTTTCCTCATGGAATTTATTCATGAGTGAACACTGGTGGTTATTCCAAATGCTTGTTGTTGTGATTCGAATTAGATGAAAGAATCTTCTTTATGTCCTTATAGAGATTACTGTGATGTCGCAAACATCTAAAGTTTTAAACAATGATGTCATAGTTATCATATTTGCTGATTGAATCAAAGGCTGGATGTTGGCAGTGTCGTAATTAAAAGATCAGAGATTTTATGAATGTAATTAAATAGTTGTAAGGAAATTCTTTTCATACTTT
>QXVX01009547.1:12628-58606 GCA_013436065.1 Halocynthia aurantium | reverse complement strand
ATTGTGAAAAACCTTTTTATTACACTGAGGTTTGAATGCAATTGATTCCCGATTTCAGAAAAGCGACAATATTATGCTGGAAATATCGACACAGACAGACGAGTGACTTTCCAAAAAATAAAGCGGTTAAATTGGTCAAATAACATAACCGTGGCTGTAAATATTGCCTAACAATTCGTTTATTCAATTCTTTCATGAATTAGAGAAAATTAAAAACTTGTCTCCGTTTTGAGCAATTAAAGTTAGGGCTAGAATGCCTGCCTCGTGCCTAGTATTTTCCGGTGGCTGTCATCAATCAGTCCTCAAATTCTAAAAAGTAAAATCAGTACCGCTAACAACACTACTTTGTCGTTTCGACCTTGTAATGTCTCGCAAACAACAAACACAAATCATATTGTCGCGTGATTTTTTAACAGGGCAGCTCGAACTCGGTTACCCAGCTTTTTTCGTAATGCCACGGACCTCAGCGATTCCGTTATAACGGAGATACACTGTCTTAGTTTGGGTTACATATAACGCTACATACATTGTAACACAAACTAACTAATGACATCATAGCATATGGATAATGAGATTCACCTAACTGGATTTTAAGGTCGCTAATCTATTGGATCAAGTCACATTTAATCCAGTACAGTAGTTAAGTACCTGTTTTGAATAAATATAAAAAATATTTCATCGTAGCTTATCTGATCCGGCTACGCCGCTATGGAAATTACTGTATGAATTTGTCCTTAGTTTTATCTTAGGAAAATCATGATAATCCGTAATCAGGCTCAACTTTTTTTTAAATATGGTTGTGTTGGGCAAGAAGATATAAATCCACTAGAATTACAGATCTTATGAGATACAGGCGATTTACACGGGAAAAGAGTTTTCTCCGGGTCGTATTTAATAAATTCTTTCCAAATTAGCCAAAATCTTCCGGACAAAGCATTGGAATCTCCTTATAACATATCTACGAAAGCGCATAATCCTTATAGACTTATGGAATTGAGAGAAGAAAGATTTCATTTGAGTAAAATAGCGCAGGAGAAGTGCAAATAGTACACGAAAAAAGTCGTGACACATTTGCTACCGTACATAACTTTACATCAAGCCTAAATTTCTCTAGGCTTCGTGAGGAAATCAAACTCAAATTCATTACGACGCTACGGTGTCGTCTTTAGCCCAAAGCTGACCATTTTGAAATAGATATTTTTCGCGAAAAAATACAGAATATGGAAAATATAGAAATAGATATCGCATAATCTATGAATGGAATATAGATCGCGTTATAATTAAACTGCTAGACATTTAATCCTATATAGTAGCGAGCGTATTCAAGTATCAAGGTCGAGTCAAAAATATCACTTCTCGCGAACTCGAACAGCCCTCTCAGACGCAATGCACAATTATTAGACATGTCATATTTTGACAGATTACAAGACGACTTGAAAAGCGTAAGAACGACAGGAAACAGACAACTTTTGATGAATTCACAGTCGTCTGTTAAAGAATCGAATGACGCAAGAAATAGAATCATTTTATTCCAAACAGTAAATACATTTGCCAACGTAAACGTCATGGCCACGAGTGACGCAAGGAGGGTCATTTTATGTTGTTTTGACACGCAAAAATATTATTTTACAGCTATGATGATGCAAATTTCGATCTGCTGTCGGTATGGAATGGCGGGTTCAACGTTTGAATGACGCACGGTATATGATTATAAAGCGTCAGTGATAAATTGATAAGCAAACAACCTTTTATGGAAACAAACCATTATTGAAGACTGCCATATACAATTCTTTCAGAAATCCAAAAACTGGACCGGCAAGATCATAGTTATCGGATACGCGGAATATAAGCTCTTCAACAGTAGGTTTATTTGTACAAATAAAAGTAATTATAGTGCCGCGTAGATAGCTCGAGGAAATGAATTTGATACATTTTTCATTTCCAAAATAGCAAAATACAGTAGACTAGCTGTACGATTGCCTTATTAATGACCTGGGATGGTCAATCAGTGGGTGGAAAAGTCGAATATTTGTCTTTAAAAAATAGCAAGTAGGCGGTAGGTGTGTACTGGAATGCTTCATACGAGCATCCAATGAGTATAATGACCATTAACAACTTTCCAGGATCGGCTTATGAAGCGTAGGTGGATATAGAAAACATAGTAATGAAAACATTGTTAGATCTGGGAAATAATATCAGCGGACCGGGATGTCTTAAACCCACTCTATAAAAAAACTACGATAATATGTACGGTACTTCAATTAAGTTGTTATTCGTTATCTTCTGCTACGCTAGCAAGACCTGAAATTACGTCAAAACTATTTATTGCTTACTTATTTACACAACCGACTTCAATGACGTAAACGCAAGAGTTTTTTCTCCAAATATTCCTGAAATTTATGGAGAATGCATCTTAAAATCTATATTATCACGGAACTTGGTCACCAATTTTTGCCAAGCATAACATATACGTTTGTCAGAACAGAGTACGAAGTGACGTTTTGCTTTAGGGTTAGAACAACACATTCTTATTTCATATAACACACATCAAGTCTAGTGGGATTTAATGTGTTCACACAATGAAAGGCAAATCAGTCCACTTGGAGCATAATTGTCGCAATCAAACTACTATTTGTCCAGTAAATTGCTCAGGAATTATCACGACCTGTTTCGACTACCAAACAAATTACATTACATTGAAAATAGGTCGCGAGATTCAACGCATTTTTGAAATGTCTGAAAATTCAATTACAGCGATTAATGAAAACCAGAATCGAAAGCCAATAATTTCAATGCAAATTGATTCTAATGTCTCCCATCAATTATACGGAGCGGTTGAGGCCATCTAAGAGACTAGAATGCAACTGATATAACATGACGATAGTCCAACTTTGTAATAAGCTTGAATTTTATGTCAGAGTTTGCATTGGTGAAGTACACGGAAGATGTGAAATTATTACTGATGATTAATAACGGATATTCGCTACCCCTCTGATTGAAGACTATTATTGAAATAATAACAAGATAATGATAATATGTCGTGTTATCCTATTGACATATCCAATAGTTATTAATGACGTCTCAAAGATTATCAGCTTAGTACAATAATGTACTTAGGTGTCTGTATTACAGATAATGAATGAATATTACTTAAGATTTGCCACACCTTTCACTACTACTGAGGTAGTTACGGAGTTGTACCAATAGCAAATTATTTAAAATTAGAAATACAGTAGTAACAACCGAAGTTTTGGAATTTACAGATCTGTAAGTAACGAAGTTACATTTAAGTGGGTGGCGCCGTTAGCTGATTTATTTCTTCAGCAATTATATCGAGGATTGTCCTATAGAGTATAGAGTATTTACTTAAACTTTATGCGCCACTCCCACACGTGCTACTGACCACTGTAATTACGGAGTACGGAACGGAGGCATGTTGCGATCGGATTGCGACACAGTATTCCTGCATGTACCTGGTACGATAAGGGGTGGAGTAAAACTTACAACCATATATTGTAAACTTTGTTGATTATCGAAAATAACGGATTACTGTGACCTGTACGAAGTAGTACAACATTGCAATCAGTAAGACAAGTTACTTTCAAGATTGATTAGTTTGAATTCGATGGGCTGTACAGGTGTAGTTCACTGCGATACGACCTATACTTTGATCTCGGTGGAATACGCGTGTTATTTTTATATGCAGTATTCCAGAGTAACATGACCTGTTCTGTCGTGTTCAATCTGGTCTATATTCGGAAACAAGGGAAATTTTATAGCCTCGCATCGCGTTTTTTCTTAGTTTTATTGTTTGTAGTCTAAAGATAACGACTCAGGTCATAGGTGTTACTATTTGTCGAGTCACGAACATTATCCAGGAAGTCGATGTCAAAAATTAACTTTCTCTTTGCGAATACAACAACTATAACAATGATAGAAAATTAATTTCTCCAACGCGACATCTAGCGTTCAATTAAACACGCTAAAATTAATTTCTCCAGAGCGAGATTCAACGTTCGATTGAACACGCTGAAAGCTATATTGCTTGAGAGTGACATCTAGCGGATATGACTATACAGCATCCTAAACTTCACTGTTACACACAGTATTGCACACTGTTCAAGGATTCTGAATGAAACAATTCTTATTTCAATTTCAAACAATTACTACAAGGATTGCAAAAGTCTAGCAGAAACAGCTGAACGCATTTAACAGAAAAGAAACCAAGAAAATATTCCCGCCAGAATATGAGTCTGTATTATTTAATACTTAACGAACTCAAAACTGGCTAAGGATTTGAAGAGGTTGTTGACTGAGCTCCTCAAAGCTGCTACAAAGTTTAAAGAAAAGTACTTTCAAACTGCTCACTAAGCTCTTTGACTGTGACATACTGTATTTCCAAGGGCCAACCGGAAATATTTCTTTATCATTTTGCCCGACCAGAGAGATAAGGTGAGATCATACATTGCATATTGAAGCATAACGTTCTTACTCTTCGGGCTGTAATTGTACTGTATAACAATATGGTGCTTGGGTTTTCCTCAGTATCTCAGCCATTGTTTTACAGTATGTAGTTTCTCACCGGCTGAAATCTTATATCAAGACTCTGGACTGGAGTCAGATGATTCGTCTACTTGCGTTATTCCTTCCTGGATAGCTTCATCTATTACCGGCTTGCTGTTGCAAGTTTTCCAGTCGTTATCAGACATTCGGAAAGAGCCAGATAATCCAGTTGCAAGACTCTTGCAGCTCTCATTGTCAATAGAGAAAGAACCAGTTCCAAAATTTTCGGACATACGACGTCTCAAGCTCAAGTATTCGCTTTCTTCTGTATCGTTCGGAATATTTCGATTGTGCTTTTGTTTGTTGATAAAACACTCCGACTCGAAAGCATCGCTGTCCGTTAAGGAATCTGAACCGACCGATCTGGACTGAGCCACAGTTACTAAAGTGAGAGGTTTCAATCTTATGTCCAGCTTGGATGCAACCTTCTTGTGGTCTCTGACTTGCTTCACAAATTGCTTAGAGACTGTTTTCAAGGGCACCGGTATCGAACGTAATAGGGGAGAGTCACCTTCGATGCTGACCTGAGATGCGTCGTACATGGGAGGTGTGGATGAAAGTTTTCTGCGCTTATTTTGCTTTCTGCATTCTGATATATCAAAAGAATGAGATTTGGACTGCATAGATTCCGGTCTTTTATCAGATTCTTGTCTACCTGTGAGAGATGTCGAGTTGCTACTGTGACGAAATCTGGTGAACAGAGGCTTAGATACGAGGATGGGAGATACTGAGCATATGCTTGTCCCCATGATGGTCCCACCTAGTCGAACTGTATGACTGGCCTCGGATTTTTCTTCTTCTATCCCGAATATGGCTTTTTGGTCAGCATTATCAATGCCTATATTAGACTCCACTCCACAAGATTTCTCTGCAGAGCAATCGGGACCATGATCCTTTTCAGTGATGGAGTCAGTGAGATTGCAACAATCCAAAGTGTCAGTTTCAGGCATAATACTTGGTATATCTTCTACTGAGACGGTATGAGAACCTTGACTCGCGTAATACAATTCCAAAACAGAATTAATGTTGACTTGATCGTTTATGATGCCAAGGGCAGATTTGGCTCGGACTGGAACAGGTGAAAGCATTCCAGAAAATGAAGGCGTAACAACAGGCGTATTCGCCGTCAAAGTTCTCATATATGATGGTGTGGCTGAGTCTGAAATATTGGTGTTCAGTTCCAGCTGCAAAGGAGTTTCAGTCGCTGTGTTTAGTTCCACTTGAATAGGTCTTTTGGGGTCTGGTAAGTCTTTACAATATTGGGAACAGCTGATAGGTTGTGTGACATTGTATTCACAGGTACCCGTAGCAACTGTACTTTCGGTCTGCTCAGCCACAGAGTTCATTATGCTTTCTGAAACAAATGGCGTTACAGAAATTTCATTTTCCTCAGGTTTATGAGAATCAACGGTACATGGAACTTCTGAATACATAGGACTCTTCATGCAATCACTATCAGTTCCTAGGCCTCCATCAGAGTAGCAGGATACCTTTTCAGCATGACTCACAATGTTTTGTGTTTGAATATGCTTGCTTTCACAAACCGGTTTTACCAAGGCACCTTTGAAGTGGTCTAGCTTCTGCTGTATTTCTTGCATGCTAATGTCTGTCTTTTCTTTCGCGGTTTGCAGCCGAATGATTTCATCCATATGTTCTAATGCAGCTTGCTTCATCTCAGAAATTTTGTTCTCTAAATCTAGATGCCCCAGCAGGGGATATAGTATATGGTAATCCAACAATTACATCGATGTAGATGTCATATCTTATCTGAATACTACCTGATCTTATTCTCTGCCTCTCATACTTGCTATCTAACTCCTTTCCAACCCGATCCTCAGCATCGTTCAGCTGCGACTGAAGGACATTAACCTGACTTTCCAATGTTTCTTTCATAGATTTTGAGCGAGCAGATATTTCATCCACCTACAGTCCAGGCACACAAATCAGTTAATCAGCTAACTGCGACATGAATACAACTAAAAGTTCCCACCAACTCAGCTTGAAACCAAACTACACAACAGCAAACAGTCAACGCAACCATATTTTGAAGTCTGTATATGGTCACAAATTTGATTCAGAAAACGAAAGGGCTGCAGTCATTAAAGCCCATGCCATAATTCGGCACTACCTAAGACCAAGAATTCAACAACTACAAGCTAGCAACGTAAGGCCAAAAAACGATCTATTGTTAAATATTTTACTCATGAACAGATTTAGCACTAGTCTTGCTGGACATAAAAATCCCTCACAAAATAAAAAAATCACAGTACAGTACGTGGAATTGTCCAAGACACTATATCTGTGTATTGATTCTACAGGTTAATATAATCTCGTACTGTTCTCTCTACAACGAGGAGGATAGAAAACAAACAAAAAACTTACCTTTATTTTCCCTTCTTTTCGTTCTAGTTCATAATTCTTTTGCAGTTCCTGAAATTCAGTCCGTAGGCATGCATTGTCAGTTTCACAAGCTTCTAGTTCCATTTTGATGACTTTATGAAATATATATGTATTAGAAACACAATAGTAACATCTTTTGATATTGTGATGTTCAACTGAATGTAACCTGACCTAACCTAACAAATACTATTGCTAGCATACCGATAACATTTTCTTCCTCGGACGCTTTGAGTTTTAGAAGTTTGGTAGCTTCGCTCAAAGAATTTTGGGAATCAAGCAACTGTTCTTGTAAATGTTTAATCTCAGTTTCATTCCTCTGTTCCATTTCATTCGAGGATCTTAATTCAGCTTTCAGCGGAAGGATCTGGTTCCGAATAACAACCAATATTGAAAAAGATAATAGAATAATATAACATCTACTTATGATCAATGATAATTTATGAGTTTCCTCCAAATTCTCTCAATGTCAGTAATTTTCTTACATTTCAAGTACGGGATATATTCAGAAAGTGAAAGTCAGTAAGTTTATGCTAGCAAAAAAAGATGGTTCATGAATGAACTATTATACCACCATGAAATCACTCCTAAAGCTTTACCGAGAGAGCATTAGAGAGTTAGGAAAACTGTAAAAAGCATTTTGTACCTCATCTTTTAAAATC
The DNA here is from genome assembly GCA_013436065.1 of Halocynthia aurantium. Lineage (NCBI taxonomy): Eukaryota > Metazoa > Chordata > Ascidiacea > Stolidobranchia > Pyuridae > Halocynthia > Halocynthia aurantium. The sequence goes on along the minus strand of QXVX01009547.1, from coordinate 50,984 downwards.
TGGACTTCTAAGCCTTCTTTAGCAGCTTGTTCTTGACAATGGAGACGACTTTCCAGAAGAAACAGCTTTTCAAAAATAAATGATACTGTGAGTATGAACAGTGTAACTTCGGCTGAATTGAGTGAATGCAGTTAATAGTAAAATTACTGAAAAACCTTTTGTCGAAGATTATTTCTCTCATTTCTCAAATCTTTTAGAATGCAGTTGCTGTGAGCTGATGAACGCACGATTTCACGATTGCAATCCATAGCAGCATCTGTATTTTTACGCAAAATATTCTGAGCTTCCATGGTCTGTCAGAAAAATGGGTGATTGATGGGAGAAAAAGGAGAAAAGATGAACTGATATTGTAACAGTAGTAAGAATTACTTGTTTCAATTGATCTGATAATTGCTCCATCGATCGTTCAATCAGCTTCAGTCTTTCTTTGGCAACACCACATGATTTTTCTCTGGCAATCGCATTTTGTTCAGATTGCTTCAGTGCTATTTCCAACTGGTGTCTGCATATAACAAGAGCGAAACCTTTACCAAGATATGACTGTAGCAACTAAACTTGGAATAACAGCCAGAATGACATATTTTAAAAACAAAAAGACTTTCAAGAAATAGTTTGAAGACCAAATTATGCTAACAATAAATATCAACAGATAGCACACCATTTTAATTTCACTTTAAAACAAAACAATACCTTGATAGATTCAGAGAACTTATTTCTTTTTTCAAACTCGAAATAGTCCGTTCCGATGCCTCCACAGCCTCTTGGAGCTTCTTCTTCTCGTCACGAAGTTTCGGTTCGCTTGCGCTTGCTGATAGGTATACTATTTCATTTTGTAATTTTTCAGATTTCTGTTCCGTGGCCTATTTAAGATAATACATCTATTATTTTCTGTATATCGGATGAACTGAACGAAATAGGGTATTCCTAAAATGCAGAAAAGCAGGAAATGGTAAATTTAGGCTTGCCATACTTCCCGGTTTACCTGGGACAGTCCTGGTGACCCGTACTGTTTACTTATTTGATTCGATTTTGGTAAAAAGCCATAAACTCGAAAAAGAAATTGTAGTTATAGCCCGTCAGTGATATTATTTTGTATCGTTATGTCATAAGGCCAATGATGTCACAATTATAACAAAATTTTGTTGCTATACTGACTTTCAATTTCCTCTCGGTTGCCTCATAATTTTGCTGTATTTGGAGATTGTCTGCCAAAAGAGTTTCAATACGCTTCTGTTGGTTGTTACATTCGACTCTGCAATATTTTAGTTCTTCCAGAGCCTGGGGAATTAGTAAAATAGTTTTTGAAATTGAAATCAGTCACCATCAGAAGTTCAAAGTGAAAAACCTCACCTGAAGTAATGTACTTCTATGCTCGAGCAACTCACTGTTACAAAACTGCATTTTCACCCCAATTTTGTGAACTCTTTAATGAATAAAAATAAGATTTTCAATAATAAGACAAGTTACAGCATTTGTATTTAGCGCGACATTTTCACCACTGTCATTCTGTCAGAATAATTAGTTGAAAATCAGTAATTCTCAGTAGCGTGAAAATTCCAGCAATACTAGAATTGTACACAATTATGCAGAGCTCCCGTTGTTGTCAATTGTAAAGTTGTCACATTATCACCACTAGCACAAGGGTGATCTAGCGGGAGTTCTAATTAACCCTCTACACTCAAGTATCCGATGTAAATATTTTACATACTTTCCGACACTAGAGCTCTACTTCTGAACATATAACAACAAACTGATATTAATACTATCTTTTATAACTTATAAAGTATTGCAAAATATTCCAATTTTTTTTATTTTGTACGCTATATTGCGCTATATTAGTACATAGTCGCTATAGAACGTGGGCCATCTTAAGTGGATTCGTACTCTTTACGTGAAAACGGCAATTATTAGTACACCACTGAATGTAATTTCATGATTTTCAGGTTCATATTTCTCACCTTACAGGGATGGCTACGAAAAAAGAATGAGGCCCGAACCCACTTAGGAGGCCATGCTGTATGTTAAATGTACCATACATAAAATAGGGAAGCAGTTATGGTTTGATTCCCACAACATTAGGAAAAATGAAACATCAAGAAATGGTGTACTGATAATTGGGAATCGGACTGTCAAATAAAGTATTAATTTTTAGGATTTCACATTTGGACTCTGAACTACTGCGGGAGGAGAAACTATATTTTTCCAACATATTTTCCATGCGCCATGTTTGGAAATGGAGCTTCAGCATAATTACTCACTATTTTAAATTTATTAGTATAGCAAACTATTCTAAGAAAGGTACTGTACAAATAAACTTGTGTAAACGTTCCCAGCTTGATAGAGTTCGAGAACGACAGTTAAATCAAGTTAAGGCAAATATCAGCATTTGGCTACTATTCCTAAACTAACTATAGGCAATAAACGGATGCACCAAAAGTAAAGAAAACACTCTCCCATTCACATTGAAAGGATTGTTTTCCAACGGGCAGACTGAATTAAAATTTTCTCTGTTGAAGAACTCGCGTAATAGGTTTTCAGTATAGTCTGTGTCTTAACTTGTACAGCAGCCGACGTGTAGTTGTTGTTGATTTTGGTCTATATTTACTTTATATAACGCAGTGACTTGCATATATTTCACAAGTTTCATTTAACTAGCTATTGAAGATTAGGACAATATTTTTACTGCAATATTGCGTGTCACACGAAAATCCTGATAGCAAATATTTTACTAAAAATCAAACAATCACGTTTTACAGCAGTTTCCAAAGGGGTGTTAAATTTAATTGCGAATAGAATGCAATTAAATGTGCTTTATATACGATGGTGACATGCACCACGGAGCTGGTGACAGCCTCTTTGCTGCGCCGTTTATGGCACGAACCTATAAAAATAGATTTAAATTGAATTTTTTTATCAAATAACATTTGCTGCTCATAGTTTTATTTTCTACATCAACGTATATTCCGCAACGTTTTGATTAGATTCCAATATTTCGAAAAGAAATTTAATGAAGTATCAACGCAGTTTAGAACAAAGTACAGAGCCGTGGTTTGAAATATTACGAATAATTTATTCTGTAGTAAATAATTACTGCATTGTCCATTTTGTTTATTCTGAATTTGGAAAAGGATGTTTCAGATTTTACGATGAAGGTTGTTATAGTATTTAAGTGAGATTAGTGCCAACAACAGTCATCAAAGGAAAATAAAGGGTTATTTATTCCGAATAACCATATCCCATTACCCTTTTTTTAGTCGGATGTTCTTTCTAGAATTAGATCAGAAGGTGTGCATTTCAGAAATGACCTATTAGTTTCCACAGCGTGCTCGGTTGTAACTGGAAAAAATCTTATTGAATTGATATAAAACTAGAGATAGGTTGGTATCACACCAAACTGGCTGATAGAATCTGGCTGATCAGTTCCCCTCGGTGTTGTTGAAACGTTGTAACATTTTTGTTTTGTTCAGAGAATGCCTTCTTAAAGAGACTTAATGCATATATATTAGATATATTCCAAGTGTCTTGAAGATAAGCAGCATGATATCTTCGAACAGGCTTTTTATTGCTTTATTATTATTTTTAACGGTGTGCACGGCCGTGAGGAAAAGCGACGGTGAGATTTGAAAAAATATTATTTTCATATGTTAGTAGTTTTTCTGGGAGGACAAATACTGAAGTAGACAATGAGAAATCTTTATAAATTTAATATTATGGTACTGTATAATGTTTTCTCAGTGTTATGTACTTTTTGCATAATTTCGTAATATAATGACCTAATTCCTGATATCGAAATCGAAATGCGAGATATACATTCAGAAAAGATTTCCATTAACTGTTAACGCAGTAGAATATGTTTATTTTAATATTTTATTAGGACGTAAAAGTGAGCAGTCACCTAATAAAATAGTGTCGCTCAGCTCACGAAATTTAGCCAGCAGTGACGTTCAGAGCTTTGTACCCAGATCATTAACTCCCTGGAAAGTTCCTACGTCAACAGAAGGCATCAAAGTTTTATTGGATGGTTTTTTAACTGCAAATCGGAATTTAAAGTCGTCGTATGAACACTTTTTCGATTGCTATCGCTACGTACATGCAAGGATTTACAACGCAATAAATACCTTTAATGTTTTAGCGACGATAGTTCAAACAATATATTTAACATCAATCGGGAAATACCTCAATATACAATGAACAGGCGATGATTCTTTTTGGGAATGTGTAATTGCATAATGTCTAATCGACGAGCAGTTCCCGGCAGGCGTTTATTGTTTGAATTATTATCTCCCCCAAAGTCGTATAATTCATCTCCTCTTACTGCGACAATATCAAATAGATCAAATAAACAATCAAGAAACTACAGACGATGTCGTTAATGGACGGAAAAATTGAAACAACAGTATAAGCTCCCCAAATATTTTCAATTGATAAAAAAAGGCTTGAAATCTTCAAGGAGTTTTATACCAACAATATACCAACCTTTCGTCTAAGAGCACTCTTCAAACTTTATTAATAATATATTAAACTTCTGGAAAGGCTTGAGTGGAAGTTAAGCTTGCTTTTCATGAGAGCATATATGATTAATTTACTTTTGATAACCTATGCCCACCATAAAGCAAACTGAATGGCTGTTGTTTCAAGACCGTTGGAATTTTTTTTTCCGATGACTTGAATTCTTATCATCAGCCAAAAAAGCACACTTCCATTTGGTTTGTTATTACTAGCTTTTGTTTTGTCATTTTTCAATTACTTGCTATACTGATGGAATGGACCTTACTTATAACGCTTGATAAACGCAGTTAATATATTGTTGAGAGATATAGGTGTAGACACATACCTGTGTATTTCTGAAGTAGAAAAACATATGTAGAAAAAAATCGAAACCTGATAAATGTATAATTCCGTTTCACAGCTTGCGACCAAGACGAATTCCAATGCGCGATCAGCACCGAATGCATCCCTTTGGACTGGGTCTGTGACGGGGTTACGGACTGTCAGGGAGAAGATACAACACCGGGATCAGACGAACAAAGTTGTCGTAAGTGCCTAAGTGGAAGAACATGCTGTCAATCACAAGGATTGATTTCACTAGAAACGATTATACAGTGCATTCCGACGAGTTGGGGGGGAATAAACAGTAATTTACGACATGAAAGTATTCTTAAATTGTAATATCGCCACTCAATTAGGTTACCATCCCAGATAACATTATGGTAACCTATATATATCACAGCACCTGCGTCCTGTAACTCGGACGAATTCCAGTGCAATGACGGAAGCTGTATACAGAGCGAATTCAAGTGCGACAGTGAGAACGATTGTTCCGAAGGCGAAGACGAACAAGGATGTCGTGAGTTTTTTTACGGGGGGTTTCGAAAAATTCGAAGAAAAAATTAACTTTTTCACCTATTTCTAGCTGGAAGAACGTGCTCGACGACGGAATTCTCCTGCGACGATAACTACTGCATACCGCTGGTTTATCGTTGTGATCACACGAATGATTGTGGCAATGGAAAAGACGAAGCGGGATGTAGTAAGTACCGCATTTTAAAGATTTTCTTTTTCATCCTGCAATATTGCAATTACGGGAAGCAGAGTTGGTGATAAGAATTACCTGCGTATATATAAATGAAACAAGTGAATTTCTTCATAAATTACTTTTATGTTCTTTTAAGTTCAGCCCGTGTAGGCTGTACTAAATTTGTCTCCTGGGCTAACGCTTGGCTTTAGATGAGCGCATCTAGCTCAATGTATTGATCCTTCCGCATTATTCAACACGGCTAATTTTTGAACTTATCATCATAGAAAGTCTTACGGATGTTATTTCATGTAGCTTATCCACCGTGCAGTGATCTCCAGTGCGATAACGGACAGTGTTACAACGCAACTCAAAAATGCAACGGCTCGCCAGAATGCAGGGATGGATCGGACGAGTTCGATTGCTGTAAGTAACGAATAAAGGAGTAGAAGTTAAACAAAAACTGTAAATATATTCATATACAGTACTCCATTCATATATATATGAAACACGTTTAACAACAATAATACACAATTTATTTCCTTAGTTACTCTGGCATTACTTTTGAAATAAAAAACAGTACAAAATTTAATTTAGCTTCAGTACCATGTCCCGGCGGCGACTTCCGATGTACGAATGGTCAATGTATTCCCCTAAGTTTGCACTGCGACACATTTGACGACTGTGGGGACAATAGCGATGAGCCAGCAACGTGTGGTATGCGAAATTCATCAGCGTTTAGAAATAGACCAAAAATAAGGAATTCATATATTTTCAACCAGTAGAATAAATTCTAATGATTCAAAACAACCATAAATATTAGTTGGAATTTCGCTGGAACATTTAGCTAGCTTCGTAGCACTGTACTTATCAAAAAATTAATCATTTAGAATACCGACAATGCAAAGGTGACGAATTTACATGTGGAGATGGTGGGTGTATAAACCAGCTCTGGGTTTGCGATCAAGTGAATAACTGTAATGATACATCTGATGAGATGAATTGTGGTAAGAATGTATAATGCATTGAATTATTATCCATATTGATCAGATAGATTGGATAGCTATTCTGATATTTATATTCGTCTGCTTAGATTACAATAATACATGCAATCCCAATCAATGGAAATGTCCAAGCACAGGTGAATGCATCTACGTAACGCAGCTATGTGATAGTACCGCAGACTGTAAGAATGGGGAAGACGAAGGATCGGATGACAAGCAGTGCAGTGAGTTCTGTATATTGATAGAAACGACTTCAAAACTATGGAACAAAGAGCGGTTTAGGTTAGGGATCGTATGAACATATATATCTCAAACTGTGAATAAACTGTGTGTGAGTCTGTTCGTGTGCACGTAAATCCTAGGGTTATTGACTTAGTGCGCTGAATATTTGCGTTTGAGTCTGTTTCCGACACTGAAGTTTCATGGTGAGCACCTTTTCCATATAGGGGTGCTCATCGCGGCCCCAGATCACTATTTTTGTTACCATATAATTAGATGATCAGGTAACCGTCTACCGCTATATGGTACAAGAGATCAAATTAGTTGGTCACTGTGCCCACCGCGGGATGGGGTAAGAGATCCTTCAGACAGATAAAAACAGCGCAGTGTTTTGATTAAACAATTCAACTCATTTTTATTTATTTATCTCTATCTTAAACAAGGTTCCAGTATATGTGGATCCCTAAGTTGCGACCATATGTGCCAACCTTCGCCTACTGGAGGAGTTTGCTACTGCCCAATCGGATATCAAGTCGATATGGATGGTTCTACTTGTATAGGTGATCAAAATTTTTTTTACTGGGGTACTAGAGGCAACGGCATTTTAATCACCGAAAATATTCACAAGGAATATAATCAATATACAGATATACGTATCTTAAGGAACAGTTTTTGCGCTGGTTGGTGTCAGATTATCATAGATTAACATGTGTAAAAATATATATAAATCATGTTAACATTTGGGTCATTAACCTTGAAATATTATACAACATCATAGATGCGTCTTCTATGTTTCGAAGTACATATTCCATAGGTTTAACATATTTTTGGAAAGTGTAGCAATTCCACTTCGTTAAAAAAGGTTTGATAGGCTGTAAGCCTTTTTTCTAATGTAGATTGACAGAAACCTTATCTCCATTTCTGGTATTTGTTTGTGTCATGTCAATATCGATTTTATAGACGTTGATGAATGCCAGATTTTTGGCTATTGCGAGCAAACTTGCTTCAACATTGAAAGCTCATTCAAATGCACGTGTGTAGATGGATACCATCTTGAGAATGGATTCTCAAAGCATTGTAAAGCTGACTATGTCGGTGAGTTCAGTATCTATTCTCAACCTTTAAATCCTTTACTTAAATTTGCAATATAGATGCAGAATACTGTATTAAGTAATGCATAAATGGAATTTTCTATCTATATTTTACACAGAGGGTGCGCCAAAGATTCTTTATTCTACCGGATCTGCTATATTAGCATATAATCCAGAGGCTTATGTGGACGAGGAGGAAATTGTCATCGCTAACCCCAGTTTCGCTATAGGGATAGACTATCATTACAAAAAAGGAAAAATATTTTGGGCCGACAGAGATGAAAATAAAGTAAATTGAACCAAAACTTAGTTTTATTCTTAAAATGTCTATTTTATAAATTCAATGTACCTGTATCCTTCATTTCCCAAACAGGTAAGATCAGCTAATATTGATGGCACAAACATTCAGGATGTTCTAAGCGAGTCAATTGCTGATCCAGAACAAATAGCTGTGGATTGGATAGGTAAATCCTATTAACGAAAGTACATGTAATTATTTTCTTGGTATTATGAATGATTTCATGCAAATAGAGAGATCTGGACATGGAAATTCTTTAATATTTGTACCATTGTACCATTTGGGTAGTCATTCTAGACCTTTGAATGAATAGTTAATTGAACATAAGAGATTGCTACATTACTAACTCATTATGGCTGTTCTTTCGAGATAAATTTATAAACATATTATGAAAGTTTCAAGAATTGTCATCATCTGAGAGACAATATATACAAGTCAAAGGATTCCATTTTGGGATCAGTATTCCAGTGTTTATTGTAGGGTTGTGTTAAATTTTCATTCTCTTTCCAACCCCAGGGAACAATCTGTATATAGTTGAAACATCAGTGGCAAGAATTGAAGTGACAGATTTGAATGGAAATCATAGGGCAGCTATTATTTCAAATGGCCTAACACGACCAAGAGGTTTAGCACTGGATCCAACAGAGGGGTAATGAGAAAATGCATGAATATACATACATATAGTCCCTGAACGGAATCCAGTACTCTAATTTGATTGCTAGTCTGGTTGTAATCTCATAAATAAAGATTGAAAAATTATGAGTCAACAATTCTAATTACATTAACCAATTTAGGATTAAATGAGGATCACAAATAGAATATATATATATATACAGTAGAATATTCAAGTGAATAATAATGTAGTTAGAGAAAACCATATCTCATTTTATACACGTCTCAGATACATGTTCTATTCTGATTGGGACAACACTAATCCAAGAATTGAAAGAGCATTTATGGACGGTAGTAAGAGAGTGACTATAGTGGATTCACAGGTATATTGGGCCAATGGTATCACTTTGGATTATGTTCTTAAGCGAATGTACTGGGTGGATGGCCATTTTGATTATGTGGAGACCACTGATTACTTTGGAAAAGATCGGTAACTATAAAGAATTCTTATATCAATTATATTGAAGTGCTATGCAGCATGGGGAGTTGAAGAAATTATAATATATATATATTTAAGGCGGGTTATCCTCACCGGACAGAATATTCCACACCCGTTCGACATCACCATTTTCGAAAAATATGTCTACTTCACCGACTGGACGAAATTGGGTGTGGCAAGAGCAGAAAAATTTCAAGGCACAGATTATTCAGTAGTCAGAGAAACTGGTGGTAGTATCCCGTATGGAATTGTATCATACCATCCAATTCGTCAGCCCCAAGGTATTCAAATGTTTAGTTATTCCAGAACTTTTTAGAGTATTACATATGAATTTATGGCAATAAACTTTCTTACTCTCAGTTCCAAGTCCCTGCGGAGAAAACAATGGTGGATGTTCACACCTTTGTGTACTGAGTCATCGGACTGACAATGACGGACTGGGTTACCGATGCTTTTGTGACTTCGGCTATGAGCTTGATTTTACTGCAAAGAATTGTAAAAGTAATAATTCCTGTACATTTAATTTTCAAAATTACTTTATTGTCAAGATTTAGAGGCCATGTGTTAAAATTACTGCTTAAATCTAGAGATAAAAGATTTCCTCCTGTTGGCTGCCTATTCATCAGTCCGAGGAATAGTTGGAGAGTTCGACTCTGCAGAAGCTATAGCACCTATAACTGCACTACCAGGTCAAGCATTCACATCTGCAACAGCAGATGCCAGTAAGGAATACGTGTACTATTATGAAGCATATGGAAGTCTCGTGTCCCGTCAAAATGTTTATGACCCAGGTATAATAACTGAATCTATTGCAGAAGGCCATGGCGGTTTGAACTCTGCAGTTCAATACAGCACTTGTTTTAGACTTTAAATCTTTTTTATACTTGATACATAATATACATGATATACTAAATTGATTTCAGTAAATCTGTAGTCCATAGCATAAGACTTATTTATAATTAGCCATTGAACTCAGCCATTTACATTCATTGTAATGTTATATTCATCATAATTAGTTTATCCTTTTTGCTGATTCTATATACTATGGAATGATTTCTCAGCCTTTATGAAAAACAAGGAGCATTATGTATAGCTTTTCTCCAACAGAGACTAAAGAGGAAATCATCAATAATAACCTTGGTGTCGTGAGAGGAATCGCTTATGACTGGACCGCAAGTAACCTCTACCTCTTGGATACCTCATACGACTATGTCCGAGTGTTCAGTACGCTAGACAAATCAAGAAACAATTTAATAACTGAAGGATTATCAAATCCTACCAGTATTGTGATAGCACCTAAAGATGGGTAAATTTGTTCAAATTGTTCGAAATTTAGATCTAGTATTTGATTACTATGCAATATAATTTCAATCAATTTATTTATGTATATGTCAATGTATTTGATTGCTATACAATATAATTTCAATCTAACAAAACCTTGTATTGGTTTGCAGTTATATGTTCATCGGTGACCAGTATCGACCTGCAAAAATAATCAGAGCATGGCTAGATGGAACTAACATGGAGACAATTGTGGACACATTGCTGGGTTCACCAGTAGCACTTGCATATGATCTCAAGTATGAGTACATTAGAAACCTAAACATTATCTCTGTCATCAGTTTGACAAGAGAATATTGCTCAAGCTGTGGGTTGGTCAAAGTAAATGTACTTTGTTTTACAAAATTTTAGAAGTAGGAGACTGTACTGGTTTGACCAAACTCTGTCACGAATTGATTCGACTGACGTTCATGGCAACAATAGACGAAATGTGCCATTGACTCAAGAAATCTACAGTTCTAATAGCCTGGGAGTTATGGGAANTGTGCCATTGACTCAAGAAATCTACAGTTCTAATAGCCTGGGAGTTATGGGAAATTACTTGTGAGATCTTATTTTATGACAGTTACCATAAGGCTACTAAATTTCATGAGTTTACCGCATGACATGGCCCTAATTTATCGATACAATACATTTATAATATACATACATTCTATACTAGTAATTTTCTCATCATAAAATTAGCAAAGTTTTAATTTATTTTCACAGTGGTATCTTCGATTCCTTTTTCACTACATTTATTTGTCAAGGACCTTATCTGAGAAAGAACTATTGCTATTGCTCTAATTAAGTCAATGCAATTTATAAGTTACTTTTAATAACAATACTACAACCAAGGGCCAAAAGTGTACCATAGTCAATAAATTCTATTGCATATTGTAGGTTTCTAGATTGAGTTTTTAACGTATACAAATGCAATGTAAATGCTTCAACAGATACTGGGCAGATACCAAACTTCGTCGACTATTCCAAGTCAACAAAAATGATGGCGGGACTCCAATAACCCTTATCGATGGGATCACAGGAGTTTACACAATTTCTCAATATGATGCACTAGCTCAGGTAACTAACAATACAACAAAAATATAATGGTTTGTATTTATAAGTTTCATGGATGAAATCAAGCCGCATTGAGTAACCAGTGGAGTTGGATTACCCCATCTACTTACAATGTGTAATTCTCTCTAGGCATCGGGTTCACAAACCCAGTGTGAACGACCAGAGCTTCCAAATGGGGGATGCCAAAAATTCTGCTTTCCAGTACCACAAAGTAAGTCTATATTACGAAGTGAGCAGCAGATAACTTTGTTGAAGTCTTTGGTGCTATTTTATTGACATACCTGTGCAGGATCTCGTACCTGTGGCTGTCCCTTGGGAGAGAAATTAGGAAGCGACCGTATGACTTGTATAGAAGATCCAGATCAACCACCTCCTCCACAATGTACTTCGGCCTACCAAGTAATGAACATAAACACTAATTTATCGTTTTTTAGTGAACTGGGTTAAGGAAGCTGTTCACTGGAGTCAGTGCAAGGCTACCATAGATTGTAATAGCATGAAATTATATTTACTGTTTGGGGAAAGGACCATGCATGTATACATGGTAACTGTTCTGTGTTTTCAGTTTGCATGCAATAATGGAAGATGTGTTCCCAAAGCATGGGTTTGCAATGGAATTGACGAATGTGGAGACAACAGTGATGAAAGCGATGAGTGTGGGACTGGTAAAACAGTAGATCTTATGAAAAAAATATAAGAACAATTACCAAGCATGTTTATAACTTCACTTGTAGGAATAACATGTGGTCCCTATGCCTTCACTTGTGCCAATAACAGATGCATATACATAAGCTGGAAGTGTGATGGTGTTGATGATTGTCAAGATGGCAGTGATGAGGTTGGATGTCCGACACAAGGGTAATCTTTACCTCAAACAAATAAAGCCTGATAAATATAAAAATATTTCGATTATTCTATGGTTAATTTAATGGGATTTGTTTCAAATTTTAGGCCATGTGCTGATACACATTTTCAGTGTGATAACGGTAATTGCATTCAGACTCAGTGGGTTTGCGATTCAGGAAATGACTGCGGTGATGGTAGCGATGAAGTTGATTGTAAGTTCATCTACGTATGGAGTAAATACATACAATAATTTTGCACTAAACAGTCGAATATATTACTGCCTAAACATATTATTTACCGTTTCTTATGCATCCATTTCATCTTCTCTTCATTAGTTACCATCATTTAACTATTAGTAGCGACTAGTATATTCTTAATAATGGCATTTATTATATCCGATAATTTAATATTTTCTTCATTCAAATCTAATTGCCCAACTAATTCCGGCAGGCCATGAAGTAACCTGTGGTACGAATCAATTTACGTGTCCTGGCCATAGATGCATCAGTCTCACTCAAGTATGTAACGGATTCCAGGATTGTTCTGATGGGGCTGATGAAGAAGATTGTTGTGAGTGAACAATCAATTTTGTAAATATTCAATTTTAAAGTCACTCTAACTTAGATATGTTTTATGTATATATGTAAGCAATTCAGCTTTATAAACTTGGAATATTATGGATTCTAGCATAGAAGTTTTTCTGTGGTATTGGAATTATAACGTTTTTAGCCGAAGTCCAGTGTCCGAGTGGGTATTTCAAATGTGTGGACGGCAGGAAATGTGTTTCATCGTATTATATCTGTGATGGAATGGAAGATTGCGGAGATGGGTCTGATGAACAAGGCTGTCGTATGTTTTTCGTCTCTTCCAAATTATCCACTATTTTTTAAATTTAGAAATTCATGTTGTTGTTTTTTCTAGCAACTACGTTACCTGGGAAATGTCCGGGTGATGAGTTTCAGTGTGAAACTACAGGCGATTGTATCCCAATATCTTGGTACTGTGATGGCAGACCAGATTGTCATGATGAATCCGATGAACCTCAGTCTTGCGGTATTTGTTCTTTCCAGTTGAAATCCTGGATAATGAGAATTTCATTTTCATGAGTCCCAATCTATATTCAATTAGAGATCACAACATGCAAACCTGATCAGTTTCAATGCGACTTCCAAAGATGCATTCCCAATAGATGGACTTGCGATAATTACGATGACTGCAATGACGGCACTGATGAAATGGGATGCCGTAAGTTACCGATGTTCCATGATTAAAAAGCATGCAAATTTGAAAATGAACATATATTTTGCCGGTAGTTTTTTCATTGGCTATTAACCTATATCTATGATTATCTCCAGCTCCCCCACCTCCGACACCACCTCCACTTCCTTGCAAGTGGAATGAGTGGGAATGTCCAGGAACCACAATTTGCATCGTGTTAGACCTCGTTTGCAACTCTGATACAGATTGTCCCGATGCCACTGATGAAGGAAAATTTTGTGGTTAGTGAAGTACCACCTAGAATACACACATACACATCTCATTATATTAATAATTTCAAAAAATCATTTTTAATATTTATTATTTTCGAATTGTTTACATTCATCAGAAATTAACCAGTGCCTATCTCAAGGATGTTCTCATGTGTGCACAAATCTACCACAAGGACCGATGTGCTCATGTCCGACCGAAGGTTTTGTGCTACTAAATGATAGTAAAACTTGTGATGGTAATTACAATAAATAAAAATTGATTGGAAATTCCATATAATATTAAAACAATTTATAACAATTTAAATTCATCCTCAGATATTGATGAATGCCTGAACTTCGGTTGCAGCCAAAAATGTGAAAATACTATTGGTTCATTCATTTGTAAATGCGATGAGGGCTATGATTTAGATACAGATGGTCATACTTGTAAAGTAACCAGTAAGTTGAATACGCGTTTAATTATATAATGGAATGTACACATTACCAAATAGCTGACATTCAATAGGTATATATATATATATTACTTTTTCATATCAATAGGCAATGATCGCATCCTACTAATATCAGCGGGAACTCGACTTTTTGAGTATGACATCGACACCTATCGGTACAGCCCGGTCACATGTAAATATGTCTATAGTCAAAATTCTTTAAAAAAAAGATGGAATATTCCTAAACTATATATATTTCTCGTGCAGATGGAAATAACATTATCAGCTTGGATTTTGACTGGACCACTCAGAAAATATTTTTCTCAGACTCTTCACTTGATTGGATTCTGTCGGTCTTTTATAATGGAACAAATAGAGATATTGTAAGAAACTGACTTCTGTAAATAGACTTGAGGCAATAGTTGCTTCCTTCAACTTCTTCATCTGATGATGCTTTGTATCTGTAGATTCTTACCACCGGCCACATGCTCACTGAAAATATAGCTGTTGATTGGGTGGGACGTCATCTTTACTGGTGTGATTCCCAACTAGATACTATTGAGGTATCAAGATTGAATGGAAGCCATCGTACTGTATTATTTTCAGATGGTTTGGATCAGCCGAGAGGACTTGTACTGGATCCTAGAGATTAGTATGCTAATTTACAAAATTATTTTTCTTTAGTAATGAAAAATTTGTGGTTCATTATGATCCTAATTTCAAAATCACAGCATTCACCTTATGTTCTGGACCGACTGGGGACAGAGCCCACGCATTGAATCTGCTGCAATGGATGGAACACTAAGAGAAACTATAGTGAGCGATAGACTTTACTGGCCAAACGGACTGACAATTGACTACCCGACCCGAACATTATATTTTGCCGATGCAAAACTCGATTTCATCGATTCTTGTGACTACAATGGTCAAAACAGGCGACAAATAATTGGAAGTTCATTTGTAAGATTGATTTTATTCAATAAAGAAAATTTCTTTTCCCCGATATGACTTGATCATGATTCCTGTTGTGTTTAAGGTGCTGTTACATCCTCAAGCTATTACAATTCTTGAAGATTATGTTTACTGGACTGACAGAGGAGCTAGCAAAGTGATGCGCTGCAATAAATTTGATGGTACGCAAAATGAAGAAGTGGTGATTGCTGGTATATCTCAACCACGTGACATACATAGCTTCCATCCAGTTCGACAACCAACAGGTACATCTATCCTCATTCAACTAATAAAATGAGAATATCAGAATAAGCAAAATAATAGTTGAAAAAATTAATTCCGTTTTGCAGCAAACAACCCATGTGACACAGCTGAAAACCAGTGCTCCCACCTTTGCTTGCTTGGATCACATCGTCCGCGATATTATCGCTGTGTCTGTCCAGTTGGGTATAAGATTTCTGATGACCAGCATTCCTGTGTAAAAAATGATGTAAGACAACAGTTACTGAACCATAAATTTAATGTGAAACCAAGGAAATATCTGGTAGGGTCGGGACAACTATATTTCAAGGAATTTCTCTTTAAATGATTTAGAAAGCATAAGTTTTCCAAGTTACCTGCATTATCACACACATATAATGGCAGAATGGTATCTTCACAGACATAGGATTCATTCACTACTTTTTTGCACTGTAGTGCAAGATGCTTTGTCATGATTTAGTAACTTTAAATACTCGTGGTGCTTAAATTTCTACACCAGATTGAATTTCTTCTGGTATCAACGCCGGGAACAATTTTTGGAATCTCAAAGGATCCTGATAATATAATAAATAACCAAATGATTCCTGTAACTGGAGTCTCAAATGGAATCGATGTTGAGTTTGATGTTGAAGAAGAATATGTCTACTGGGTCGAAAAATCATATGTGAGTACTTAACACTGTTTTGGAAGAAATATTGTAAAATATTGATCATAAATATTGTACTTTAGAGTGGAGCAATAGCAAGAGTGAAATTAGATGGTACAGGGCGGGAAATATTTGCATATGGAGCTGTGATCGGACAACCTAGTGCACTTGCAATTGACTGGCTTACAAGAAATTTGTTTTATACCAATCCTATTGGAAAGTAATATCTATTCACTTATTCATAGAAAGATATGTTTCTTCTTCACGTAAATGAATCATCAATGTTAATTGTTTAATCGTATTTTCTGAAGATCAATTGAGGTGATTCGGTTAGATCCAGGAGAAAACAAGCAAATATTTAGGAAAACAATTTTAAGTCATATTGGAAACGAAACAGGAGTTGCTAGTCCAACTGGCATTGCAGTTGATCCAAGAAATGGGTCAGTTTATACTTACAGTGTATACAGTACTTGTAAATATATAACTCTTCATGAACCTTACCACAAAATTTAGGTTGTTATTCTGGGCGGATCAAGGTGGTCCGGGAGTACCTGCAAAAATATCTAGATGCGGGATGGATGGGAGTTACGTGTCCAATATTATCACAGGAAATTTAGAGAAGATTCAACATATAGCTGTTGATATTCATAATAATTATATTTATTGGACTGAACAGCAGCATAGTTTGGTATGTGATTATGGTTTTGTGAAAATATCTATACTAAATACTAAAATTACTCTTCAATACCATTCATTAAGTTCTTTTTCAATTGTAAATAAATTCTTCTCCTTTTGTTACAATAAACATATAATAAAATATATATGTATATGAATATATATATATAATGAGGGTTTACCAATATATGTATAATTACATGTATGCTACTCCAGATCAGCAGAGCAACCACCAATGGTGAAAATCGATTCGATCTGATAAAAAATTCGATCAAGCCAATGGGAATCACATTCAGTGGAAACTTCCTCTACTATAGTGATCTTACTCTTGAAATAATAGAGCGTGCTGGCTTGGACGATGGTGAGTGGATGAAACATAGGAAATTGGAATTCCGTGAGAATTCTTGTAATAGGAAAACCTATATGCTTTTACATATCAAACAGGAAGATAATTTCACCATGATAAACACTAGTTACGAACTCTATTACTTCTCATTTATAGGTAACAATCAGATAGCATTAAGGGACCACATAGCAGATGTTACTGCGTTGAAGGTGTATGCCAGACAGCCCAGCGGTTCAAGTGTATGTGCAGTGAATGGAGGCTGTGAGCAGCTGTGTTTACCAGTTGGCAGTTCACCTAAATGTGCATGTACAACTGGAATGAAAGTAGGATAAACGGAATGATCTCATTCACTTATTCAGTTATGAAATAACTCTAAATCAATTTTTTCCACCATTCAAGTTGAACGATGACTTGAAGAATTGCATCTCCTACACAGAATTCGCTGTTGTTTCGCATGAAACCATCGTTCGTGGATACGAGCTTGCCCAAGGGGTTTATGGTGATGCAATGTCACCTATCAGCAACTCTTGTGAGATTAGTTAACTAATATGAGTTCTGTTCCATGTGATCCTGGAATATATATTTAAAAAGTTATATGTACTAGCATCCGAGTTTATGTACTGTGTTGTACTGGACATATACAGATATGAATGCAACCAGTGTTGACGTCCTGATGACAGATGAAAGCATAGTGTTTGCCACGAGGTATCCAGGAGGTAGCGACGGTGGCAGTTATGGATACAATTTGAACAAAATAGTAAAAGTTAAGCCTGATGGTACCTACTATACCAACTTGGTCATCGGAGGCATTGGACCAGATGGAATTAAAGGGATGGCAGTAGATTGGATTAATGGTAAATTACGCAATAGCCTTAATATTCATTCATACTGCGACTTATCCTGACTTTGTTTTTGCAAACTCAGTTGCTTGATTGCCATCACTAAAGTTTCACCAAATTACTAAAGTTATAAGTATGGAATAAATATGGAATAATTCATTTTTAGAGGATTTATTTATTATTGATTCTTTATTTTTATCACTAGTGTTATGTATAAAATTTACCTTTCGCATCTTAACAGAGGTCATTTACTTCACAAACGATTACTCAAGTAAAACGTATCTTGAAATGGCTCACATGAAGAATCAGCTACGTCTTGTTCTCCTGAAAACAGAAAATGATCAGCCGAGAGCAGTTGCTGTTAATCCTATAAAGAGGTTATATAGCATCATTATTTCTATATTTATTTATTAGGTTTTACTGATATCTATCTAACACTTTATAATATTACAATGATCTTTTTCAGATACTTGTACTGGGCTGATCATGGGCAAAACCCAAAAATAGAGCGAGCGTTATTAGATGGTTCTAACAGAACAGCAATGGTGAACGACAATGTCGCCTATCCACGAGGATTGACTATCGATTATCAAACTCATCGTGTTTACTGGGTTGATGATCATCATTCAACCATTGAACGGGTAAAATAGAAACATCATATTTAGCTAAATAGTGCCAATTTTTCCTCACACGTAATTCTTCCCTCTGCAGATGGATTTTGACGGAAGCCATCGTACTTTGATCAGATCTGGCAGAGATATCCCTAGTCCTTATGGGATATCTATCTACAAAACATACATGTACTGGGTTGATAGGAAGTACAGAAAGGTAAGTTCACAAAACTTGTATTATATGCCTATAAATAAAAAATTTAAAACCGCAGCATGAAAAGAATGCTTAATTTTTTTCTATAGATCTTCAGGGCTAGCAAAGAACCTAGTAGCGATAAACCGGCAATCATTAAGGACAATCAAGATAGTCTTCAAGACATTGTAATATATGCTGCTGAAAAACAGCCATCTGATTCTGTAAGTTATTGCCTGTAGGTTCCTTAATATACAAGCACTACATAGAATATAAAGCTATATATATGATCAGACAAATCCTTGTGCCACTGATAATGGAGGTTGTGAGCAGTTCTGTTTTGCTTATCCTAATGATAACACACGAAAGTGTGGATGTGCAAAAGGCCAATTAGCAAGCGATTTGACTACATGTGAACGTAAGTTGATTTCTCTATTTGTTACATGTAAACATAATTAAAAACACAAATAGTTATGAGTGAATGTTGTCCATGTCACCCATTTTTGGATTTTTTTTCATTTTTAAGATGCTGATCAATTTGTAGTGTACTCCACACGAACACAAATCGCAACAATAAATGAAGACCAAAATGATCACAGTCTGCCATTTTCTCCCCTCACTTCAGTCGACACGGTCATTTCATTGACCTATGAAGTTGGCTCAAAAAAAATATTTTATTCTGAAGTAAATAAGCTTTCGTCGAATATTTTTGGTTAAGCATTGTTCTTCTTTATGCATTCTCTTGTATCATGTCATACCTTTTAGGGATCGAAAATTAAATCTTTTAAATGGGATACAAGAGAAGTAAAAGATGTATTAACCACAATTGTCAAAGCGGTTGAAGGTCAGTTTTAAACACAAGGTCTTTTTTTGGGTGAATTTTATACATGCTCATGTTCCCTTGCAGGAATTGACTACGACTGGTTAAACAAAAGAATATATTTCACCGACTATTTGAATAAATTCATCGGCTTCACACATGTAGACGGCTCCAATACTTCAATCTTGCTCAGGGGATTGGGCAATCCGAGAGGGATAGCTCTTGATCCCTGCAGAAGTAAAAAAGCAATGTCATTATTTGAAAAATGAGGCAGCGTACTAGAATTTTTTATCTCAATTCACACAGAGTACATGTACTGGACCGACTGGGAATCTAGTCCGAAAATTGAGAAGGCGACATTGGCTGGGAATGTGAGAACTACTCTCGCCAACACGGATATGTATTGGCCAAATGGAATCACAATAGATTTGAATGAAGATAAACTCTACTGGACTGATGCATATCCGTGAGCAGAAATTTGAATCTATCTGTAAATGATTTCTGTTGCTATAATGAACTCTTTGCCATTCAGAGCTAACGAAAGAATTGAGAGAATCAACTTAGATGGATCTTCGAGAGAGATTATTTTGTCAAGCGCAAATCATCCGTTCGATATCACGGTTTTGAACCAATTTTTATACTGGACTGATTGGCAAACAAATAAAGTGTTTAGGTATATGATGTGTATTTAAACTTTGTAAAATCATTAAATAACAAACTTTTCTCAAAAATATCATTTTACATCCACTGATAGAAGATTTATTTTTGTAAGGTCTGCTTTAAATATAGTTGAATATATGCATTACCCCAATTCATTTGTTGAAGGGCTGAGAAGAATACTGGTTCACAGATAGCTGAAGTTGTATCAGGAAATATTCAACCTCTGGGAATTGTGGCCTATGACGCTACCCGACAAGTTACTTGTGAAGGAATTAATCCATGTGATAGGTAAATTTTTGTTAATAAATATCGAATATTGATGGAAATTTGGAAGAACAACAACTCATTACCCTGGTCTTTAGATTCAACGGAGGCTGTAGTCACTTGTGTATACAAAGTCCGAACGGACTGGCTGAATGTACATGCCCTGAAGGATATTATTTAACTAATCATGACAAAGACTGCATACTACAGGCGAGATTTGTCTATATGTATTCTAGTAGTCGCATTCATCTAATTGCGTTTCTGTGACATATGACATTGCATTATTGTGAATTTGCAAATACACTTCACATAGGATGGTCAAGAGCACTGTGCAGAAGATCAGTGGACTTGCACAAATGGAAAATGCATCCCAGAAGTATATGTATGTGACATTTTTACAGATTGCCCCGATGATGTTGACGAATCAGACCGTGTTTGTGGTATGCAACTAATGTAAATTTTCGGTGAAAATATCTATAGTACTTAACAAATTAAGTTAAAGAAATAGTATATGATATACAAAACTAAATTCAGCAAGTACAATAACACGGATTATTATTACTGCTGAATTACATTTACCAGTAAGCTAATTATTCACTTCCAATTTATGGTTGCTTTTGAATTCCTTATTTCTTATGATATCGACTTTTTCATACAGCTGATCATGTATGCTCGCCTCAATACTATACCTGCCCCAATAAGAAGTGCATTCCTGTCAGATATATATGTGATTATGACGACGATTGTGGAGATGGAGCTGATGAAGAAGGATGTGGTACTTCTTACTTTGCTATGTTTACTTCTACCTTATGGTTATTGTCGAATTTGACAAAAGTTGTTTATGCATCCTTGAATAGAATCCCAAAAGTAATCAAATATTTTAACAGGCAATATTTGCTTTGTTGATTCAATTAGAACCTTAAAATAAGTTGATTTGAGCTTAGTTGCTCTTTGCTATTATTTTAAATTGTGTATTTCGATAGCACATCCAACATGTACCCCTGGAGAATTTACTTGTAAGAATTCTCGCTGCATTTCATCATCATGGGTCTGCAATACTTATGACAACTGCCGCGATGGAGAATCATCTGATGAGCTAGGATGTCCACCAAGTACATGCCGTGATGGATATGTAAGTTTCACAAAAGGAAAATTTAATTTTCCTATGATATGAAGATTCAATAATATGCCATGTTTTCCTACAAGCTGCATACCATTAGACTTCTATGGATAGAATTAATGGCATAATGATTTTGTACAATTTTGTTGATGGAAATGTACAGATTGTTGGGTACACTTGCTCATCCACACTTATCATTCTATTATACTACTTCTGCTTGCCTTCTAGGTACATTGCTCAAATTCCAATGTTTGCATTTATGATGGGTACCTATGCGATGGTGATGATGACTGTGGTGACAATAGCGATGAAGCCTCCATTCATTGTGGTTAGTGAATTTTTTCCTTAGCATAGTTTATTCTTGAGATAATGCAAGGTTTATTCTTACTTTTTACATAGAATCAAAAACTTGTCGAACCGGGTATATCCTATGTGCAAATAAACACCGTTGCATTCCAAGTTATTGGTACTGTGACGGAGATATGGATTGTAGTGATAATTCTGATGAACCAAGTACTTGCGGAACATCTGATCACACTTGCCCTGCAGACACATATACATGCGACAATGGAAGATGTATTCCACTAACTTGGGTAAGATAGGGTCACCTGATATTAGACATGGTGGCTAAATATATGAAAACCCGAACTGTTATTAAAGAGCTACTTTTATTATTGATTGTATGATCAGTAATTAAATTAAACTAGTATAATGCTATTTATAATGCATGTCATTTATTAATGAATGCATTGTAGGTGTGCAATGGTCAAAATGAATGTCAAGATAATTCAGATGAGGATGAAAGACATGAATGCTATACCAGAACATGTGGCCCGAACGAATTTTTGTGTGCAAATGACCCACTAGGTTACAACAGATGTTTATCAAACATCTTTGTGTGCGACGGAGATCCAGACTGTCAAGATGCCTTGGACGAATTGCAGGATTGCCCTCCTCGAACCTGCCAATCATACCAGTTTTCGTGTAATAATGGTGTATGTATATCAACCTATTACAGGTGAATCTATGAAGCTTACTGTATGTAGCACATAAATTTGCAATATGGTGAAGGAAAAGCCTGTTCTATAGCAGGAATCAGTTGATGAATTGGATTTTCTACAATATGTCACGAGAAAACTTCCAAAGCTAAAACTCCCCTTAATAGCGTCCTGTTCGTATTCATAGGAGCTATTATTTCAATAATTCATACATTAGGTTATGACTATTCAACTATTGACTAACTTTCTTTCTTTCAGATGTGATCATGACAACGACTGTGGAGACGGAAGTGATGAATCAAATTGCGAGTATGGAACGTGCTACAGTAGCCAGTTTACTTGCGGAAATGGCAAGTGTATTCCACTTATATACACTTGTGATAAAGATCAAGATTGTGGTGATGGCAGTGATGAGGATAGTTCACTGTGTGGTAAGATTATTTCCAATAACTTTGAATAAATATAACTGCATTATTTTGAGTTTCTGATAACAATGTACATAACATACTGTAATAGTAACCTCATTCCGGATTATCTTCAGTTCAAACTCCAGTGTGTGCAGAAGATGAGTTTCAGTGTCTCAACAATGAATGCATTGCTTCCTATCTGGTTTGCAACAGACAGCATGACTGTTCGGACAAGAGTGACGAAGACAAATGTGGCATCAATGAGTGTTTGGATCCAGCTAATAATCAGTGCGCTCAAAATTGCGTAGATAAACCGACAAGTTTTGAATGTACTTGTAATCCTGGTGCGTAAATGTTGAGTATTTCACCTGTACATTATGTTTATATACATAGAATACATATCACAATAATATATGCAGCATGTTAAACAAATTTATGATAAATGGCTTTTATATTGACAATATTTGCTATACAAATCAGTATATTTAAATTATGTTAGGTTTCAAATTACTGGCTGATGGAAAAGCTTGTGATGATATTGATGAATGCAGTGCGAGTCCGTGGGTATGTTCTCAATTATGTGAAAATACCCAAGGTTCTTATGTATGCAAATGTGCAAACGGATATCTGAAAGAACCCGATGGTAAAACGTGCAAGCAAAATTCGGGTATCGATCCTTACCTTTTGTTTAGCAACAGGTGAACGTCAACAACTTCATTCAATACTATTACTGTGCCAACTCATGGTACATAAGGCATAATATTTATTCTAATTTTCATAGATACTATATTCGAAACATATCTGCTGATGGCAGTAATTATCAGCTGGTGGAACAGGGTTTCGATAACATAGTGGCATTGGACTACGATTACAAGTAAAATATATCAATTGATAGCTTTTATAATATAGTTCCTTTTTTTTCGGTCAATAAGCTTTAGTTATAATAATGGAAATTTTAAGACAACAGAAAATTTACTGGACTGATGTTACTCGAGGTCGAATTGAAAGCATGAATTTTGACGGAACCGGTAAAGAGATTTTACACAACAGAGAAATTCCTAATGGCGAAGGCATAGCAGTTGAATGGATAACTAAAAAACTTTACTGGGTATGAAAATGTAATACGTATGTATCTGAAGTACTGAAATGTAGACTCTGAATGTAGAATATTTTGTTTACTGTGTTTCAAATGAGTACTTCAGAATACATCCAGTGTGTAAATTTTATTTAATATGCGAACTGTATGGCTGATCAATATATATGATTTCAAGGTCGATGCCACTCTGGACAAGTTATTTGTATCTGAAGTGAACGGGTCAAATCTCTACACTTTGTTAGAAGGGTGCATCGATCCAAATAACACCTACTGCTTTAGACAACCTCGTGCAGTGGTTACTACTCCAAAGCATGGGTATAATTATGAAGTTATTTTGATTATGAAATAAAATTTCTATTCGCTTCTTTTCTAATTCTAAATTTCTAATATAATATGTTTTCACATTGTAGCTATGTGTATTGGAGTGACTGGGGCTTGCCAGCTTACATAGCAAGAGTAGGATTGAATGGATATGCACCAGAGCCCATAATTACTAAAAAACTAAGCTGGCCTAATGCTTTGGCAATCGATTATGTCACTGATAGGCTGTACTGGGGCGATGCACATTTGGACTATATCGAGTAAGAGAGACACTTAGTAATTAGGGATTTTCAAGGAGATCTTGAAAAATATGAATATTCTTTATTCAGGTATTCAAACCTCACGGGAGGAAATAGATTTGCTGTCAGTCTTGCACCTCACACACCTCCCCACCCATTCGCAATATCCGTATTTGATGGTTTCATGTACTGGACGGACTGGAATACACTCGCCCTGTATAAAGTAACTACATTGAGCTTCTACATCGAATTACATGATAATTTTTCCCAATAATTTTAATAAAACTTGAACTCATTGCTAGGCGAATGCACTTGATGGCAGCGGATTCACTCAACTTGTGAACACAACTCATAGACCCTTTGATGTACATGTGGTTCATCCATACGTGCAGGATTATTCAAGTACTCCCATACTGATTATATACCATTGTATTTCGTTAAAAACTCAACTAACAATGCCTATTCCTCTTCCTCCAGCACCTAATCCATGTGCTGTCAACAATGGAGATTGTTCACATTTGTGTCTACTACATCCCGGAGGAGGAAGAAGTTGCCTCTGCCCAGATAACTATATCGGAATATTTCTTGGATTCACAATCAGGTTATAAACTTAATTATGGAATTTAATGGATGAATGCTTTACTCAGTAACCATGGAGGTGGATCCTCATAGGAATAAATTTGTTATGCATTATTAGGTCAAGAATTAGCTGGAGTTCAAATCCCTAAATCAAGTATAGAAAATACAGACAGGAATACATATAAATAGATCTAAAAACTCATATTTAAATATACTGCTTTACAGATGTTTAGCAGCATGTACATCGGCACAGTTTCGCTGCGAATCAGATGACAAGTGTATCCCTTTTTATTGGAAATGTGATGGCGTTGAAGACTGTCCGGATGGAAGTGATGAGCCAGACGTTTGTCGTGAGTAGTTTCACGTTTTGATGAGAAGTTGATACAACGATAATTACCTACCCTCTCCTGCAATTACAAATACTAAGTATAAAACATTACTAATCTCAGCTGTAAGAGTGTGCCCAATTGGAAAATTTCAATGTAACAACTTCGATTGTATTCCGCCTACTTATTTCTGCAATCACTATGATGACTGTGGGGATGGAAGCGATGAAGTCAATTGCGGTAACATATCATGATCATTATCACCTGCATTATAATTAATAAAAGTGGTTTATATTAAATTGAATAAAACTTTGTAAGCCTCGTTGATTATTGTAGATCAATATACATGCCTTCCAAGCCAGTTCAAATGCGAGAACAATAAATGCATCAGTGATTCTCTGCTGTGCAATGGCAATGATAACTGTGGAGATGGTAGCGACGAAGAAACTGAATTTTGCAGGTAACCAAGTGTGCATGCTTTGTGTGACTTGGATAACATTGAATATTCAAATGTGAAAAACAATGGCTTCATTCTAATCAGAGATGTTATCCAACAAATTTAGCTCAGTAGTAGTAAAGATAAATTTATTTTGTTCAGGCTAATTATATCACATACATAAACATCTTAACTACTCTCCACAGTCTGCTAATTGCCATGAAATACACTAAAATTGTATATTATAGTACATAAAGTATTATACATTGAGCAATGATAACTAAGAACTAAAACACTCATAATTTCACAGTCTACGAACTTGCAATCCCGGTGACTTCCAGTGCAACAATGGCCACTGCATTCCACAGTCATGGTATTGTGATTATGATGATGATTGTGGTGACAATAGCGATGAAGATCATGATATCTGCAGTATGAATTACACCTAAATACATATTTTTACCGTCTACTTACACTTTTACCATTTCAAAGCAGAATGTTTAGTATATATATACGAAACTGATTTTTTTTAGCTGGAGATGATTATCGCTGTGACATTGAAACAGAGTTCGATTGCAAAACAAATTACAGGTACCTTATTAAGGAATTTAAAGAGAATATATTAGATAAGCTCTGTAATGTCTGATAAACATATTTGCAGATGCATACCTTCTTATGCTCAGTGTGATGGATTCGATAACTGCAGAGACAATTCTGATGAGGAAGGATGCCCAGATGTAACCTGTCATCCGTAAACACCTTTTACAGAATATTGATTTTGAATATGAATCATATCTGCAATAGTAATATCAAATTAAGATTTTCAGCTATACTTTCTAAAATTCCATTCTTCTAACAGCGATGACTTCAGATGTAACAACCACATCTGCATTCCTGAACGGTGGCACTGCGATGACTTCAATGACTGTGGAGATGGCTCTGATGAAGTGGGATGCGCTCCGAGACAATGTACGGAAAGTGAATTCCGTTGCGACAACCAAAAGTAAATGTGTTTCCTTTCGAGTATAGAAATTGAGATTACAGGTTCCAAATGAAAAAGAAATGCTCACGATTGATTTTTTCTCAACAGATGTATTCCTGGTGCTTGGTTTTGTAATCATGAAGACAACTGTGGCGATGGATCTGATGAAAGAGCCTGTGGGGCTTACACATGCCTACCAAGTATGAAAAAAAAGAAGATTTTTATGTAACTTACAGCAGACTCCTCTTATAAAATCAAGTTACTGAATCGAATAAAAGTCACATTCGTAGTACATGTTGACCAATCATACTATCGTAGTAGTAGTAAGTAGTCAAACATGCCATGTCAAGGAAATTTATGAAATAATAGAATCTACTACTATGCCAGATCGATAATGATAGGAGAATAAAACATGCTTACTCACACACAGACTTTTTTGAATGCAATTCGGGGCACTGCATTCCCGATTCTTTAACATGTGATGGCATTCGGGATTGTTTGGACGCCAGTGATGAAGCTCAGTGTCCAACCAAATTTCCAGATGGAAAATACTGTCCTTCGGATATCAAGTTTGAATGTGACAATCACGTTTGCATCGAACCATAGTAAGCTTTTCTTCACTATACATTTTATTGAATATATATTCGCATGATTTCAACTAAATATTTATATATAAAAATATAAAGTTTCAGATGTGATGGAGACAATGACTGCGGAGATGGGTCAGATGAGCTACCTGCAGTTTGTGGTAAATGCCGGATAGATTGCATTCATTTTTATAACAGATAACATTGAATCTGACTATGCGTCTATTTATATATGTTGTAGTGGACATTGATTGCAACCCACCTTCGTTCCGCTGCAATAAAACTCTGGTATGCCTCTCTGGAACAAAATACTGCAATGGCGTTAATGACTGTGGTCAAGGTGACTTTTCAGATGAAGATCAAAGTTTGTGTGATCCACCAACTCCGTCAGCAATGTGCCAGTAAGAGATTTTGAATATCATCAGTGATATCAAGATGCTGACAAGCACAATATTAGGTTTAAAATTCTCCTTTTTCTTTTCAGTTCTGGTATGTTCAAATGTCTAAATGGACACTGCATTTCGGAAATTTTGCTGTGTGATGATGTGGATAATTGCGGGGACAAAACTGATGAGATTGGATGTCGTGAGTTGTCTATACACACAATACAATAACCCCAGTTCAATCAACTTGATTTTATAAGATATGGTACATTTTGTTTGCACCTACTCATGATAATGACATACCATTTCTTGCAGACAAAGGTGAAAATGAATTAACCTGCGAGGATAAACCTTGTGAACAAATCTGCAGTGATATACCCTCAGTGGGTGTGAATATATCTGGATTTTATTTGTGTTCATGCAATGATGGATACATGGTTGGTACACAAATAGCTTTGCTTGTAAATCCATTCAATGTATCCGTTGTTAAAGTACATATTTTTTTGTATGTACCATATTCAGGTTGACCCAGATGATTCTCATTTCTGTGCTGATGTAAATGAATGCTTAAACTGGGATATGTGCCACCAAATCTGCGTCAATAGCAAACCGTCTTACACTTGCAAATGTTATGATGGATACACAGCACAAGGTTCAGAATGTGCAGCCACAGGTACATAAAAGATTGTGGATTTCATTTCCATATATCACTGTGTAATTTTTACTTCCTATTGAATGCATTGTATTTTCAAACAATTTAGTTATTCAATTGATTTGTAAACAGGCACAGTCCCAATTTTACTCTTACCCGACGAAGAAGCATTGCAAACTTACGATCCATCAATCGCATTTCAAAGTCAATTGGTCGATAACCAGCTTCGTCTTCAGGCAGTTGATTACGTTTACACCGATGATTCCACCAGTCTCGTTTTCTGGACTGACACAGCTTCTGATGAAGGTTTTTTTTATGAATTATTTATTATTTACACAATAACAATATATTACCTTTATATTTGTTTCATTATTTCAAGTTTTTAATTCATTCACCCCATAATACTCCACAGGAACAGGCAACAGTGTCCAGCCGCGAATACTGCGTTCACTTATGCCTGTTATAGACGGAAATACAAATAACCTGGGCTATCCACAGGACTTGAATATTACTGGGTTAAGAGCCCCAAACGGAATAGCCATAGACTGGCTGACAAAGTATGGGATCTAAATCTTGCACAGTCTAAAATAAGGTTAAGATGACTTAACATGAGATAAAAATTTCTACAGGAATATCTACTGGACTGATTCAGAGAAAGGAACAATATCAGCATGCCTTTTAGACGGAATTTATCAAAAGACTCTCATAACTCGAATGTTATTGCCGTATGCTATAGTGGTACATCCTGAACATGGGTAAGAACATTTGTGACATTTTCAACAGAGATCGAAAATCAATCACCTGATATTCACTGCATGTAACATTGTGTACACATTTTCGTTCAGGGAAATGTATTGGACAACTGTTGGATCAACTGCAGGCCTCTATAGAGCTCATATGGACGGAAATAATGTCAGACAGTTTGATGAAATAATCCTTTACTACCCGGTCGGTCTAGCAATTGACTATCAACATGATGGCAGGTAGGATTGTTCTTCATCTTTTCAATATTTCATTCATATTCAAAAACTATTTGGCAATAAATATTTGAGACTGTAAACTATAGATATAGATTATATTTGACAACAATATCGAACCTAAACTGCTATGTACTGCAATTAAAGTATCTCATTATAATATCAATTAGGATCTACATAGCAGATCAGAAGGCAAACGGGATTTTCTCCATTACAAGACATGGACAAGATGTAAAAGTTGTTGCAAAGGGAGGTATATTACAATGAATATTGCATACTACTTATTCTACAACTTATGAAAACTATCATCATCAGCACTGATATTATAACTATTATTATATCTTACTTACCTTTACTAATTTTAGCAATCGGAAGTCCAACTTCCATTGACGTCTTTGAAAGCTCGGTTTACTGGACTTCACTTGAAGATGAAGCTGTATATCAGAAAAACAAATTTGGTAAAGGAAGTCACAGTAAATTACTGGAAGGCATCAGAAGGCCGACAGATGTAAAAATTCTACAGCAATATAAATATGACACTACTTGTAAGT
This sequence comes from Halocynthia aurantium, assembly GCA_013436065.1. Classification (NCBI taxonomy): domain Eukaryota; kingdom Metazoa; phylum Chordata; class Ascidiacea; order Stolidobranchia; family Pyuridae; genus Halocynthia; species Halocynthia aurantium. Next base: position 20,659 of record QXVX01009547.1, on the reverse strand, counting down.
ATATAAATAATAAGGTATATAAGGGAAATTTTTACAATCCCTTTCACACAAATCTTATGCGACTTTAGTGACTCAACGTTGCAAGCCAACTTCTTGCAGTCATCTCTGCCTCTTGAAACCTGGCGGATACACATGTGCATGTCCTGATGGCACCGGCTTCCTACAAGGCAGTTCGAGTCGCTGTGACGCAAGTCTCGAATCTGCTCAGACACCGCCTCCAGTCTGCGCCTGCCGCAACGGAGCAACATGCCAATATTCTGACGGAAATCCTGCATGCTTGTATGCATTGCTGAATTAATTTTATAACTACATGTTGATAATGCTTTCAGATTTGATTTAATAGAATAATGGATTACAATAATGAAAGGATTTATACCTTGTCCAACATACCCTGAAACAGAACACAAAAATTAATTTCCAGTACATTTCAGTTGTGCAAGAGGATATTCTGGCGATTACTGTGAACAGCAAGAACCCTCACAAACATCATCTATAAGTTCTGGAGGTAGGTTAAATGGAATTTATTTAGATGAATATTGTATATGGTTTAACCAATCTATTGAGAGTTATAGAATGACATAGCTATATTAGGATTTGGAATTTAGAACTTATTTTACAGGCTGAACCTCTACTGCTATTAACTACTACTAATACTCTACTTTCATTTCCACAACACTAGAAACTGCAGCTATTGTAATATCAGTCATATTCATTGCCATTGTACTTGCTGTCGGCGGAGTGCTTTTCTATAAACGGAATTCTTCAAGGTAAGAATCTATCTGAAAGTGATTTGTAAGTTTTTGATTATATCAATGATGTTTGACACTTGTTATCATGTAAACAGTGAATTAGGTTTCAAGACGCCCAGTTTTAGTCCAACGAAACTTTTCTCTGCGGTTCAAGACCGCTTTTCTGGTAAAAAATCAGACGATTCGTTTGACGACCCGAATGCAGGAGACACGGTGAAATATAGCAAGGATACGGAAAATGTATTCACAAAAGATGATGATGATGGGGAAAATGCAGAGATTGAGGTGAGCCAATAGACCTGACAAGAGTCAGCAATATTTATTATAATCCTATTAGAAGTCATATTCTATCATCTATTTTCATCACAGCACAATATGGAAGCAAGATCTTTTGAAAATCCTACATTTGGGAAAGTATGACATGATATGATAACTTAAGTTCATCAGGACTATTACTATGTAGAATCACTTGAACAAGATTACTGAGAATAAATTTGATCTTTCTGATCCACCAAACAGGTGTAACTTCAAAATTTCTAACGCTATACACCATTTTCTGTACTATTTTACAGAAACCTGTTCCCGGTATTCCAGTTTATGCTGAAGCAGGGCTATCTGCAGATGGCGGAAGTGCAACGAAATACAACACAGATTTAACCTCAGTCAGAGCAGGGTACAAAAACCCTAGTTACAAAAGCGATAAAGTTAATCTAACAACACAAGATTACAATGAATATACTGAAGCCTGATCCGCCTGCTTCAAAATCTACTTATGCTATTACAAAAATCACTTAAATATATTTTCCTTTCATAGTTGAACATTATAAATAATAGATCTGATTAATAAAGTGTGATTATTCTTTCATACAATTTGTGTGAATGTTGTGTCCAATACTATGTAGGTAAGATTGAGAAGTTATTGAGTTAGTGTGCTGACTTTTGGAGCGAAATCACGGTAATGAATTGCAGACATGTGACATAAGAAAAGAAGCTAATCTGATAGAGATTCAAATAATAATAAATTAACTGAGCAGTAAGAATAAAGAAGTGTGACTAATGGATAATTACTTCTTCAGAATATCGAACAATTATTGCAGTGGTGGAGATTGGTTTTGAAAACTAAGGGTATGCTAAGGTTCATGAAGCTGAGAAAGAAGAAAGGGTAGATGCTATTAAACATAACCTGAAAACTGATAAGAATGCCACCCACAACCCATTCCCACCCCGATAGAAATTGTTGTAAACCCGAGATATACTATATTGTAAGATCAGATAGGTTAAAGACTTTGTGATGCTTTGTTCCAATTCAAAAAATTTGATAATTCATTTCAGAAGGTAATAAAACATATAAAAATATGTAGTTTTTGAGCTCCCAATAATAGCTCCTGTTGCCTCTGTATTAAAATATAACTTTAATACCACATGACCGACAAAGAATGACTGGAGACTGGCTCCACAACAACATACGGATAAGATAACCAAAGCATGTGCTCCCAGATCAACCAGTCAGGGGTTTTAAGTCAACTTTTACTTTTTCATCTGCACTTAACATTCCGACTGCTGGATAGAACCCATGCTTAGGAAGAAGAACTGAGGTTTCGCCTATGTGCTGTCCATTTCGCGTAAAGAAGACTCTCACAGTAGGACCCTTTTCTCTGCAACCGTATATAGATGAATGGGTGGGACTGTCGCGCATCAGCATGCGTCGGTTATGTCCTCTTCGCATGTTTTTCCAGGCCCTGAAAGGATTGGGACCCATGAGAGGATGCGGCAGCATGTCAGGGAGTTGATCATGTATTGGTAACTGCCAATCATCATCTGTGTAAACGAACTAACTCAATCGATCAGGAATTTTCAAATTCGAAACCAATGTCGCATACCTTCAAAGAGGTCGATTGCATCCTCATCTTCTAGACTGGATGAATCTTCTCCATCGCTGCTTTTTTCAATTGCAATTATATCCTGGATATCTGCTGCAGCAGTATCATCTAGATATGCCATACATTTACCTTAGATTATTTAATTCTATTCTAAGATGATCAGGCATCTCATAAAATACAAACCAATCAATCTGAATGAAGTACTAAATCATGGGAATTGCCAAAAAGAGCTTACCATTAGAAATCTTTTTTTTCTCACCAATTTCAATCTCTTCATCCTCTCCATCACTCAGACTCTCGTAGTTTGTTGGGAACCATATACCGCAACCCATAACGTCTCCTCTATAACATCTTTAAATATATATAACATATTAAATAATTATGATATTGAATCTCTATACATATATAAGGAGAGAGATACGTGATCAACAGGGAAGAATGATATTAGAAACTACCTTGGGCCAAAAGGTACACCTTGTCCTTTACCGAGAAATATTTGACCGTCATCAGCATGATACGCCACCGAGCCGGTATTCCAACCAGGATGACGATGTCTGGGATAATTCTTGGTTGACAACAGTTATCAGTAGTAAAGATAACGCTATAGATAGTGAATAATATCTATAACCGCTTTTTACGGTACCTTATGAACCAGACCGATAGCAATATAACAATGCTGTCCTGGCTCCATTATTTCTACTTCAAAGTAATGAGTTGTGGTGTTGAGAGGTTTCCTTGCTAATGCCATTCCAACATCTCGTATACTTTTTCCATTTCCGGAATATTCAATCACCTAATAATGAAAGGAATCAATCTTACCTAAGGTCAGTCATAGAGATAGAGAGAGTCATGTTATAGAGAAATTGCTTTGCTTTGAAAAAAGTACTTGAAATAACACCTATGGACAATCCATCAGAATTTAACTTGGATAAAAAGATGACCCAGTAAATTTTTTTACCTGACCATTAACAATGACATCCGTTATCCTGATCCAGTCTTCTTCTTCTTCCCGGTCTATAAGCATCGCGTCATCATGCAGGTGCGAAAGACCAAATGGAAAGCTGTTCTCTGGATTCATAGAGAGCTGTATAGACTCGCCGACAGAATGCAGGCCGACAGCAGGATAAAGATCTCCTGTTGTGGCAACAATGAAAATAATTCCATCTCCAGCCTGCATGAATAATTTCATCCTATTAGCTGACATGGAACCATTATACCAAAGTTCAGTAGTGGGATTCAATTATTTTAGAAAAAGGTTCTCTTGATTCCGAATTGATAAGAAAATATACACATTTGCACCCCCTGAAAGCCCCCTCCATGAAAGAATGCGTTGATAAGAGAAAACTTTTCTTTTAAAACAATTCAAGAACCGGTTTGTGAGAACCTGTGCGCACCATTGAATCCCATCACTAGCTACGTTGAATATAAACCTCTTTTCCATTCCTTGTGAAGAAAACTTCCAGGGGTACGAACGGTAATGATTTTATCATAGCAGGTCCTTGCGTCCGAGCCTTTTCTGAACGTCGTATTCCGCACCCCATCACATCGCCTTTCACGCACTTGGGACCAAAAGGGGTACCAAAACCATTGTCCTGAAATAGGCTTTACAAAGGGATAGTATCATTCATATACATGAAGCACACATCTTTCAATTGTGTTGCTTTTGTTTTAATAATATTCTCACTCACTTGCCATCATCAGCATGATAAGCTGCACTTCCTCGAGACCATCCTGGTTGAGATGACAATGGATAGTTATAGGGTGCGACACCAATTGCAATCGTACCTGGACAGTGAGTTAAGATTAAACAATCAATTATCATCTTGAAGGTGAAAAATCATACCTCTTCGTCCAGCATCCAATATTTTGATCTCAAAGTAATTATTTTCTTCTGTCAGTGGGAAACGATGAATGTAACATCCCACAATCCCACCGGGATTGTTTTCATAGCTAGCAAAATAATTAACAAACAACAAACAGGTTTATCATTTTTTATCTTTAACTTGTAAATTCCATGGGTGTACATAAAATTATGCACGGACTGCCATTGTTCACAAAATGACGAAAAAAGAAGTTGGGAGTTTAGGTATATAATTGCAGTTGGGTGGGTAATACACCTCAATATACGAATCACCGTATGACTTACCTCACGACGTCACCGGCTATTGTAATTCGTTTAAATCGATGTTTTTCATGAACTTTCCCGATGAGACGGTTGGGAAGCAGTGTAGGATCCATTTCTCGTGAGTAAATTTGAAGCGTAGATTCAACTCTATTGAATTCTACAGCATTACCCTAACAACCATTGGTACTGCAAAATCAGGGTACCTGAGCGTGAGCATGAGCTGAGCATGAGCCGCCGGAGTTTCAGGCTGCCGGTTTATTGAAGTGAGAAGGATCACTCCCGGGTTAATTATCTATAAACCAGGGGTCTCCAAACTACAGCCCAACCGTAGATGTTTTCGGGGTTAACCTGAATCAATCGACCCAATATTTTTAGGTAATGTTAGTTTGAGTATTAGGTCTCATATCTGCTAATTTAAGCGTCATTAGATCATTAGAAATTCATTCATAAACGTTGATTGTACTTTGCCATCTAGCGGTTGGAAATTTTTACTTCACAGAACGGTTTTAAATGATCCAACAGCGACATCTAGCGACAGAATGTTTTTGCTTCACCTAGTCACTTAACCTTAACTTAAAAAGAGGATAACGGCTCCAATTAGTTTGATGTGCATATGATACTTATATGTATGGGTTCGATATAAAATTCTGCATTCATTGGCGTGTCGTATATAGTGGGACGGTAATTGGTCCGCTAGTTATTAAGGGTATTTCAACACGGTGTATTCGTGTTTAGAAATAGAATTTGTAGGAGTTAACCTAATTCAATCAAGACAATATTTCCAGAGAATGTTAGTTTAGGTATTACGTCCCATATGTGTTAATTTTACTGTGATTCGACCATTAGAAGTTCATTAATAAGTGTTGATTGTACTTTGCCATCTAGCGGTTGGAAATTTTTACTTCACTTAATGGTTCAAAATGATCCACCAGCGACATCTAGCGGTTGATGTTTTTTACTTCACCTAGTTACTTAACCTTAACTTAAAAAGAGGATAACGGCTTCCGTTATTTTGCTGTGCATATGAGACTTATATGTATGGGTTCGATATAAAATTCTGCATTGCTTGGCGTGTCGTATATAGTGGGACGGCAATTGATCCACGAGTTATTAAGGGTTGTTCAACACTGTGTATCCGTGTTTCGAAATGGATTTTCCAGGGCTTTACCTGATTCAATCGAGCCAATTTTTCCAGACAATGTTTGTTTATGTATTACGTCTCATATGTGTCAATTTTACCGTGATTAAATAATTGAAAGTTTATTAATAAGTGTTGATTGTACTTTGCCATTTAGCGGTTGGAAATTTTTACTTCACTTAATGGTTTAAAATGATCCACTAGCGACATCTAGCGGTTGATATTTTTTACTTCACCTAGTTACTTAACCTTAACTAAAAAGAGGATAACGGCTTCCGTTAGTTTGCTGTGCATATGAGACTTATAGGTATGGGTTCGATATAAAATTCTGCATTCCTTTGCGTGTCGTATATAGTGAGGCGGCAATTGATCCGCTGGGTATTACGGGTTGTTCAACACGGTGTATTCGTGTTTCGAAATGATTTTTTAGGGCTTAACCTGATTCAATCGGACCAATTTTTCCAGAGAATGTTAGTTCATATTTTACGTCTCATTTGTGCCAATTTTAGCGTGATTGGATCATAAGATGTTCATTTATTAGCGTTATGTGAGGGTTTAAATTTTTAACCGCTAGATGTCGCTGATGGATCATTTTGAACCATTGAGTGAAGTAAAAATTTGCAACCGCTAGATGGCAAAGTACAATCAACACTTATTAATGAACTTCTAATGATCCAATCACGCTCCCCCCCCCCCATATGAGACGTAATACATAAACTAACATTCCCTGAATAAATTGGGTCAATTGATTTAAGTTAACCCCGGAAAAATCTATTTTGAAACTCGAATACCTATTTCGGGTCGGCCGTAACGAGTGACCCCGCTTTGAACAACCCTTGATCTAAACTATTTGGTTAAATGGCCTCGTAAAGCCTTCTTGAATACCACATATTTAACCAAAGTTTGAATTTTCGCGTTTCTTGAATACGGTTTTAATTAAAGCCGGTTTTACTTTCGTGAATACGATATCGGCCTTAACCCACGATTATCCTTAATCTGAGCGTTGAACCGCTTCCTTGCATACATGGTTTGCTGAACATATGAGACTTATATGTATAGATTTTCTATGAAATTCTACATTCATTGGCGTGTATAGTGGGATATATACTGGCCTATATAGTGGGACGGTAATTGGTCAGCGGGTTATTAAGGGCTGTTCAACGCGGGGTCACTCGTTTTTACTCCTATCGTAAAACGGAAACTGATGCTAGTAATGGACCGTTTGGGGTCTAAGTAGTAAAGTTATTACTTTCTAGTTTTCTAGTACCGTTTTAAAATGTTACATATGCTTGCGAGTATTGAACAGAATGGCTATGCGGCCCGCGCTCGTCATTCTCTCAGTTATCCGGCTCGCTGTGATAAAAAGTTTGGTGACCCCGACTGGAAACGCTTATAAAAAAAACTTTTTTAAGTCAAATTCTTCTTCTTTAATACCAAGTCTGGCTTAGACTCGTTCCGGTTGGCAATCGACCTTGCCTTATATATTACTACTTTAATACCAAAGTGCGGATTATTCCGGGATAATCAGGAAGAATTAGCTTGAAATGCTTCCTTTAATACGAACAATAATGCTTTTGCTCAACTGCAACAGGCATACCTCTAAGTATTCTGTAATTGTATTCCATACCTTAACTATATCTGCGCACTACATCGTTATATGAACTCCAGCTATTCAAGTCTGTCTTTCGTGTCATAAAAGCCTGCTAATTTCGCTCGACTTACTTGTGAATACAACGAACACGAAAGCTATACTGAAAAGCAGCTCTTCTACAGATTTAGTTTCTGTATTTTTTTTAATTAGATCATTCATTTTAAGTAATAATTATTACATTTTAATTACCCCAAAAAAACGTGAAAATGTGCGATCTGACTCGATTAGACGTACAATCAAATCACGTTATTGAAGTCATTCATCACACTGTTTAGGAGAATCGTTTGTTGGCTTTACATGTTCTAAAAGAAACAAAAAGATAGTAAAAATAGTTGTTCTCTAGTTTACCATGTATAATTCAATGACTACGGTTTTTCACGAACCTTTGCCTTTGAGCGTAGTTTGTTGAGACTCGATTCGGCCATATCGGCTCTCTCTTCGGCGTCATCCAATTCATGTTGCAGCTTTCGGTATTTGGACATGTTCTG
>QXVX01009540.1:0-15072 GCA_013436065.1 Halocynthia aurantium | reverse complement strand
ACCCATCATTCACTTGTAGAGGTGGCGGAGCGGCGGCACGCTTCGGTAGCACTACACCACTGTAAATAACCTAATTTATTATTCTGCATACATTTCCTATCTATCTATATAAATGAACGTGAATTAGCATTAACCCGTCATAGTGAGGTTTCACTGAACAAACACGGCCGCGAGAACATCGAATGGGACTGAATACTTTTGCGATCGAATCGTGTTCGAATGCTGGCAGTTGAGCAGTTATTAACCGGTGTATTTTGCATTGTACGATTTACAATACTATTAATGTAGCAGTATGCAAGTAAACAAAACTTACGTATGCAAGACCAGGCATAGTCTTCAATATCTGTTCTTGCGACAGTTCTCCTGTAGGTGTCGCCATTTCCCGCAAGATTGCAACTCTTTCCTGCGAAGAATGAAGAAAAAAAAAGGTTTAAAGTTCTCGATAACAGAGAGAGACCTATCATTCAATCGTAGCGCATATTGCTCCATATTCAGAGTATGGAGGTATCTGAACAGCACTAAGCATCATCGCATCGTAGCATACGCACGAAAGCCAATTTATTGCCACAATACATATTATTGGTAGTTCATAATCTGTGATATATGACACGCGATTATTATTCTTTGCCTCTTTATGCTCTGCGCAATCTAACTCCACATCTGTATATCTGATTAGACTTCATCTTGAATTCAGTAAACCCATCGTGAAACCCAACTGCAGTTAAATATTTCCAACTACCAAGATAACCGGTGCTTATTGCTTCATAGTCAGTGTGAGAAGGGATCTAAACAACGCTACGTGACATATTATATTCAGTATTGAATGCGTATAGTAAATGTCATGATATAGGATATGATTCATTCCCACGATATAGAATGAAAGCTTACCGGGTTTCTTTCGCACATATCGGAAATCTTTTTGCAACCTTTCGTGATTTCGAATCTTCTCCTCGAATCAGCTAAATATCGAACATTGGTTTCACATTGTCGTTCGTTTGCAGAGCATTCAACAACTCGAGTGCATTGACCGATAGTGAACGCTTTGTTGCATTTGTAACAACGTAGATCTGAATGAGGAAAATTTTCGATTAGTGATGATGAAAATGATCAGAAAGTTGGTCAAAGGTTGAGAATCAGTCTCAGAGGTTGCATGTTCGAACCTCACCAAGGACATTCCTATGACCTTGAGCAAAACACAATCACCCAGCACACAGTCGACCCAGCTGTTGAATTGGATACCGTCAAAGCTGAGGCCGCTACAGCGATGATGGTGACCCTCAATAAGTTTATAGTAATATCTTGGGTCTATCATTATCTCGTAAGTGACCATAGGCACTACCATCGCACAACTGGCGACGGTGAAGGTTTGTCTGATCTGGGGCGTTGCTATAACTTATATCGCCCTAATGTATTTGTGTCTTTCATTATTTACTATGCCTCCTAAACGTCCTATGTCTAGTTATAATATTTTTATTACCTTATGGCAATGTTTTTATGTTTTTTTGGTATGAAATGATGGCTAAATTATGATTGTAGGTTGTTGTTGTATCCCTATATTCTCCATTGAAATAAGTATTCACACTATGTGGTGACATCTGTTGAGGAATCACTCGCATAAAACGAGCGACTGGTGTATTCGCTCCACTGTCTGTTCATGTTTTTAACATACAAACCTAGACATGCGATTGCACTTAGTGTAATTCGAAACCAAACCGTCTACACACGATTGTTTTACATACTTCTTACATTACATAGATCATCCTGATCTGTTGATATATAATCCAGTACTTTATTCCCACAGTAAGAAATAGCCCAAGGGCTCATTCGTTTTCGCTGTCAAAAAGTAATCAAAATACGCTGCCATATATATTCAGAGAGGCGTCATAGAAAATCTTTATTTTGAGAATGAAGTTGGATCTTTACAGTAATGAAATTTATATCCACATATTTGTAATTATCTAAGCTTTACGGCGATATATAAATTCTATCTGACGACCGAACGTAAAACGAATTACGATTTCTCAAAGTTAATCGAGTCATAAAAATACGCTACTGTATGTCTATATACCAGCGTCAACGATAATCAACGAAGGGCATCGTGAATCATAATTTTGAACCGGATTCTTACACTTAGTCCATTCGAATAGTTCGATGGAAAAAAGGACAAAAAATAACGCAATTATAGTTAACGGTGAAAATACGAGCTCTTCTATCTATAGAGAGATTGATTTTTTTTCTGGGTGCCGGTTGCTTGAGAGTTACGGATATTTGAGTACCGGATAAGAGGGATTTTACTATGATATATTATATTTGTAACCCATTGTATGTCCATAAGCACATCAACATATATAGGGGAATGAAGTAACCGTCAAACAAAAAGGCAAGCAAGCTCTTTCTGGGTGCCGGTTGAGGTTCCGGATATTCGAGTACCGGATAAGAGAGAGTTTACTATAATAAGAAATAACAACGTATCTTACTTGTGTAAGTTGGTGAACTGACAATATCCGATGACGAAACACCAGGAATATACAATCTCAAAGTATAAATATTATTCGATCGAAGTCCGGTTGCTTTGTAAGTTTTCGTTTTAGCTGAGATTGGTTCATCAATAACTTGAACCTTGTTTATTCCAGTGTTGTGCAATACCTGTGGAAAATAAAACACATCAAATTTCACTGCATAGGGACAAGACGGTGTCGTACGAGGGTGCAATAGTTCGAGAAAAAAGCAAAATCAGGGGATTATGAGTAATATACAGCGCATAATTGACATAGAAAGTCATCATAAACAATCCCCGAAATAAAGTTGAGAAATATGCTAGAGTCGGTGTTGCAAGCATAGGCTGATGAACGGTCCTGACTTAGCTTAAGATTTAGAACAGTAATGACTTGACTTTAGACTCGACGCGACACTACTGAAGCTTACCTCAACTGAATACTTTTTTCCAGATGATAAACTTGTACCAAGGTTCCATTCTATTGAAGTTGAAGTTGTTCGGATGGTTGAGATTTGAGAGGAAACTAAAAATAAATAACAAGTTCGTGAACACAGTTAGATTGGTAAGAAATCTTTTTAGAATGAATGCTAGCACTGTCATTGTGCTCAGTGGCGGCCCGTGAAAAATATAATGGATGCAAATCATAACCCAAAAGCTGATCAATTCTACATTAGTTCCACTAAGCCCTATCTTTCCATCTAATGTCATCTGGGAAAAGTTGATACTTTGTAAATACTTCACTGAGTTCATTCTACTTTCCATTGTCACTGTTTATCAGAGGGTCATTAAAGTATTCAAAACAAGCACGTTTTATTACACCAACTGCAGCTCATCTATGCTTGATTTAGCGCCAACCACCAACAGATATCGTACGTACAGCATATGTTAGCAGTAACTATGAAAGAAAATTCTATTTTTGTGTCGTTTCAATGAGAATTTAGTTATAAATGTATTGAAAATAAAATATTAAGACGTTTTTATTGTTCCTATGTGAGATTAACAGAGATAAACACCTGGTCTCTAGCTGACTTCAAACTAAACAACTAATAAATCAACAGATACCTATCAAACCTAGATAAAAACAGTGGTTTAAGATGAAACGTTATTGACGCATTATAACTGTATTGCTCACCTTGTGTTGCGCAGAGCGCAATCGCTAACATCAACGTTAGCACAACCATATTTACGTCACACCTGACGTAGTTATATTATATTACGTAAGCAAAGTAGTATTTGATATTAAATTCTAGAAGAATGAAGTGGAAACAAACAAAATAATTTCACGCTAGACATTTGGTACAATAAATTTTGCCCTACTATGCTACAAAGGAAATAGATGGGCTGAAGTAAAAATATCTTAATATACTAATTAATTCAGGCCCGAGCACGGCTAATATTAAACTAAGTGTACGTATTCTTTGAGCAGTCGTGACTGAGGTCATATTAACATCATAGTATACAGTGATATATCGTATATGCCAAGTCTTCAATCATAAAAAAAAACGTTAAAAACTAGGGTTCGACTAATACGCTGAACCTAAACTTGTCGATACATAGCAGAGACAAAATATGGTCGTAACACTACCAGCAGGAGGTATATAGCCATACTAATTCTATCATGTTTGTCTTCTATCACAACTTGTATGAAAGATCCAAGTTTTATATACTACTTGTAGGCTAAGCTGCTAGTTAACACGGACAAATACGCTAAGCATAGGATTGTTTATACATTGCCGAGACGAAAATAAGGCCGTATTACTACCAACAGGTCTATACTATAGTCTTGTTTCACGCTGGTATATAAGGTCCAAGTTTTATATACTACTTGCATGCTTAACTTCTTGTTAACACGGACAAATACGCCAAGCATAGGATTGTCGATACATTGCAGAGACGAGAATAAGGCCGTGACATTACCAGCAGGCCTACATTCATATGATAGTATACTAATTCTATCATGTTAGTCTTGTACTATCTAGGCCCAGTTTCAAACTGGCATTATATACGTATGACCTTTTAGCCATTAAGAGCTTTCATAAGTCTCTAAGCCCAGGACCACAAATTCATTTAATATAGCATTGAGTAACAACCTGCGTAATCACTATAATGTCAGTGAGAGATTTTCTTAGGATTCAAGTATAGCTGTTTCGTGCGCTGGGCGAAGTGGTAAATTTGCTGAGTTTCACAATATTAAATTCACAACTGCCAAATAAAATCGGACCATGCCCACTGAAAACACTGAATGAATCATTATATAAACTTATCTTATCGATCGAAAATAATAAATCGAAAAAACAGCAGCAGCCAACAAAGCCAAGTGTGACCTTTGAAAGAATTAGTTAGCTTGAGGCGTAAAACGACCGTACATACGGACAAAACAAATATTGGTTAACCACATATACGTCGTAGTTTGAATTATTCTATGCTACAGTATGCTACAGAAAAGTTACCACCGGTATAACCGGCTTGCGGTGGCATTACGTTCATATCGACATTGCTTTTTGATCTTTCGACCCTATCACTGTGGAGCACCAAGCATTGGATCGTTCATTCATTAATATAATACAGTCGTCCCTCGCTATATCGCAGTTCACTTTTTGCGGATTCACTACATCGCGGATTTTATATAATATTATATTCATATATTGTATGAATTTTACTTCACGATAAATGCCGTGCCGTATAGTATCAGTATGTTTAAGCACTAAAGTTTAAAAAAATTAAATAACCGGACAAATGATTGTGGGAAAGGTTAATAAAGTAAATAAGAGTGTGTGAATGATTTATAATGGTTCAAAATACGTTTACATATATTCAAATAATCAAATAAATATGTGGTGTCTACTTCGTGGATTTTCACCTATTGCGGGAGGATCTGGAACGCAATCCCCGCGATAGATGAGGGATACTGCGAAACTGGCGCCAAATTCCGAAGACAAATGCATCGAAACATCATTAACGCATTCCCGATTTCTATTGCTAAATGTCGTATGAGTACAACAAGACTATCATGGAACCGAAAGAGTGCGACCATACTATTCTTCAACTGCTGGTGGAGATAATGAAATCGAAGCTAATGTCACTGATTCGAACTGCTACGAATGCATTAATCGTGGGAAAACAATATAGTATTGCAATACAACTTTGTTACTATAGTAAACTTCGTCCTATCCGGAATTGGGTTGTCGGAAAACTGAATTTTTCGGATATCTGATCACTGCGCTTTAAGATGCCATAGCACATTAAAAAAATCATTAAAACACTATATATATGCATCAGAGCTATCCATTACAATATAACTTATCCCTTTGTTACTACAGTATTACCATACAACACTGCACGGATATGTCTTATTACATTGAGCTATCCATTACAATATAACTTATCCCCTTGTTAATATTAGCATACAACACTGCACGGATATGTCTTATAACATTGAACTATCCATTGAAATATCACTTACAACTTTGTTACTATTACAATACAACACTGCACAGATAGGTCTATGTCTAAATCGAAATATCATTAATTACAATATAACTTATCATAAACGATATTCGTAAATACGTCATATCATCAAATATTATTCAGATATAATAGAAAGATTCCAACACCTTCAAGTTCTAACGAAACTATATGCTCTGTCTAACTGGCCATGTTCATCTATGTATAAGTTAGCGTAGCTTCAGGCTTTCTTAGCCACGATATGTCTCATTAAAATTGAATTCGAAAGAAAAAAATGCATTCGTTTACGTGGCTCGATAAAAATGATTAAAAGCTTTCTCTCAAACTCCTGCTACGACAACTTATTCTGATTGAACTTTTTTGAAGCAAAAATAGTTTTGCAATGAATGATTGATTGATGTGTACTTTGCAGAGAGAAATTCTAAAAATCTACGGATAAATATTAACACAGGGACACTTAGAATTACGGTATTAATTGGCTCGTGGTAGTAGGTCAAAATCCAGAGGAGCAATTCTCTGGAGCCATGGTTTCTAATAGTGAACTCTTATAACATGTTCACGTATGCAGAATTCTTGTTTCCATACCTGAAGATGGTTTGTGTGACTTTGAAATGAAGTGGCAGTGACACCAAAGGCATGTGCCATACCCTACTTACTCCACTGCTGCCTGCGTATCATATTTGTTATTATCGTTTTTTCACCAGCGTAAAGTTTTCAGACATTATCATGCGATATCGCGCCTGACACAAAATCTGCTCGTGGCTATTTGTTAAGGGTCAACCTGTACTTGGCTTTATGACAGCTTTCTTTACGATCCTTTCTATAATTAACTCACGTTACATTAATGAGAGATATAAAATAAAATCGTTCCAAACACAATTCAAATTCCTGTAATTATCGTTGACTTAACATGAAAAACAAATTAATCTCTTCTTATAATAAATCAAAATGTCAAATTATTAGGAAGATCCGATCGATTTCAATCCGTGGTTTTTAACGCTTTCCCTGTGGGCGCGCTATGGGAGGCACTAAGAGTGTACATTTACATAAAATATCCTCATCTTTGGCAAGAAATTACTGCCTATCAATCTTTATACTTGGTCGAGAAATGATTCAGCATAATAAAAATTTCCATCTTTGGCAATAAATTACTGCCATTGGCTTATCAATCTTGGTATACTTGGTCGAGAAATGATTCAGCGTAGTAAAAAAAATGCTAACCAAGCTGCGAAGTAGATTGCAGATATGTGATAGGGAAGACTCGAGGTTCTGTTTGTCAAATATTGAAACTTATATTTTTACCTTAGCAAAATCTCACCAAGGACAGTATAACATATTCTTGGGGAGCGCTAGCCAAAGCAAGTATCAGGAAAAGTGCGCTGAAATTTCGACCATTCCGAAGAGCCATGATTAACAAGGCGGGCGTTGTTATAATAGAATCTAGTCAAGCTCACAAGGGCGGCAGGTCAACACCACACAAATAATAATAAAAGTCATTATATATTATTCAACACAATTCCGATTCCGAACTAACATTGAAATGAGACAAAAAAATAAGTTTCTTTCATAGATACTAACATGCTATGCTGTACGTACAATATTTGTTGGCGCTAAATGAAGCAAGGATGAGCTGCATTCGATGCAGCATTATGCGCATCATATATAGATTATGTAAGTTCAGGCCTATCGCATTACTACGTCGAAGATATCATGTATAATTCTATCGGCTTATCTTGATCCGCCTATAAGCTTATATACGTCAAACACTACATGAGTCACCACAAACAAATTGGTTCAAATAAGTCCAACAGATTGTAGATCGTACATGGCCGGGTGTACCAATGGACCAAGTAGGTTATCGGCATATGACTGGTATCTGATGGCCAAGTGAAGCTCATTTATCGTAATAATGTGTTGCATTGTGTTGAATTTCCTATTCCTTACATTATGATATTACGTAATATTTGACGACATTTGGCCAGTGTAAAATAATTACAGTAATATATATATATATATTGGCTAGTGAAACATCTCTATAAATTTGGGGGCCCAGACATGAGTTTGGCCTAGTAGGTCGGCCTTCAGTACGAAGGGTAAATTCGCACATAGCAATAATTACAGTAATATATATATATATTGATTATTGAAACATGCAACATTCCTATAACTGTGGGGGCCAATTGACGTGTTTGGCCTGGGGCCCGCAATTAAGTAAATCTGAGTAAATGCAAGTCTACTGAATAGTTGGATCTCAGATATAGACGATTCGAAACTACGCAAATTCGGATGAAGCAAAACTTCCCCCGTCATGTTTGGCATTAAACACAGACATAGTATATATTCTTCCGCCCAAACCGATTTACGTATATTGTCTCATTATTACATCATAACTCATGCATTTACTTACGTCATAAAGGAAATTCGCTTCTTTCACTTATTGTGACATGACAATAGTCGTTTTGCATTATTTTGGCGCCAAACCATAAATATCGTTTAGTTGCAGTCAGGAAATATACCAAATTTGTTTAAACGAAGTTTTAATCAATTAATTATAATATATCTTTATAGAATTTGGCATTTCACGGTTCCAACAAGGAAGACATACATTTCTTTAAAGATAGATGAATTTGTGGTCAAATATCAATGCAAGTACGTCACAAATGACCCGTAAAGTAGTGAAATGTCATTAAATATTGAATGTTATTTTGATCCATAGACAGAAATCGATTTTTCCAAAATAATTAATAGGTATCCGTTCACGCACTGATTGTTAACGTAAATTTGTATATCAAGAGTCAGTGGTGGCTCATGAAGAATAGAATGGAGAGAATGCAAGCTTCAGACAATAGTATAGTGTACAGCTTATTGAATCACCCTCGCACACTGGACTGAGTTATCTTGCTATTGGATGTCATATCAGAAAAGTTGATACGTTGTAAATACTTACTGAGTTCACTCTACTTTTCATTGTCACATTGTACTTCTGCTTATCAGAGGCTAATTAAAGTATTCATAGCAAGCTGGGGTTAATACGCCAACCTCAGAACATCGCGCAATGTTAACACTGGACCGAGCTGCACCGAATGCAGTTCATTGTTGCTTAATTTCGCACAAGCCGCTAAAGTCATCGCGAGTCATCTAGCGGACACTCATAAACGAACGTTGTCAGTTGTAAGAAACTATTTTTATTGCTAGTTCTTGATAGCGCCTGCAAACTTACTGCCATACATTATATGGCCTCTATATTTATTTGGACTGTTAACAAATTATCAAGATAAGCTCAAATAATGAAGGGAATTGGAATCGCATTCGTAGAACTTAATTCACACGATCGTGTTTAGTTTATATATTACGTTTTATTATGTTTATTTAGATTACATAAAACCACTGATATCTGTTAAATATCGAATTAGTTGGAACCATTCAAGTGTAATTTATCACCGGTAATTTATACTATATTACCCTCTGACAAACGGTGGCAATTAAAAGTAGAGTTAACTCAGTGAAGTATTTACAACGTATCAACTTTTCCCAGCTGACATTAAATGAAAAAAAGATAGTGCTCGCAGCCGCTCCATTCCATTTTAAACGACTTGCCACTGAATGAAACCAATGTCTTATCCAAGAATCCAGCAATTAAAGACACTAAAGTTGATATAACTGGAGGGATTCTAGCATTCATAACATCAAATTAAACAAACATAGAGAAAATGATATAAACCTACCATGTCACTACTACTTCACATCTTACCTCAACCTACACGTCACACTATATACATAGATAGCTCTCTAACTAACACGGGGAAACCAGACATAGGAACAAACCAGTACCAGAAATAATACATCTGCCATAAAAGAAATGATGATACTACCATGTCACTACTACTTTACATCACTATATACACAGATAGGTATCTACCTAACACAGAGAAAATCAGACACAGAAACAGACATAAACAGACAGAATACTATCAAAGACAATAAAAGCTTACAACTCACTGTTATCTAGAATCCAAGTTCACAAATTTCATCACAAACATAATTGTAGTTTGATTTTTCGTCTTCACTTTTCTGTTTCACGATCAAGTATCTGTTATTTGCCTAGGTACTAACTGCAAGCGAGAATAAAGCATAGTAAGTCATGAGAATTCTTCAAAATCAAACGAATGAAAGAATTTAAGACAGAATGATGAAGTGTACCACAGGTTATACATCCGCCTTATAAATAATGATATATTAATCCGCCAGATTCAAAAGTATGGCGATACCTGGAAAGTAAAATTACACGACCGCGAGATGTCGCAGCTTACAAGCGAGTAATATTTCTGTGCCTGATTAGGATTGGAGAGTGGCTCAATGGATAGCGAGCATGTCTTACAACCGGAAGGTTGCGGATCCGATCCTTGTTATAAGGATCTTCGTGTCCTTGAGAAAGACATAATCACTCAGCTCACAGTCGACCCAGCTGTTAAATAGGGTAGGGCTTCCCAAACTGGGGGGTCGCGACCCAGCAAGGGGAGCAAGGGGTGAATTGTACTTTTTCTGACGTCCGAAAAGCTATTATTGAAACTAGAGCAAAACCTAAATCTTAACTGAGTTGTGGACTCTACGTAAACACCTTAC
Organism: Halocynthia aurantium; assembly: GCA_013436065.1. NCBI lineage: Eukaryota > Metazoa > Chordata > Ascidiacea > Stolidobranchia > Pyuridae > Halocynthia > Halocynthia aurantium. The sequence goes on along the minus strand of QXVX01009540.1, from coordinate 4,487 downwards.
ATGTATATTTTGAACTGTTAATCAATGTTAAACATGGAGGGTCGCGGAAAATTTTAATAAACATAAAGGGGTCGCTAGCAAAAAAAGTTAGGGAAGCACTGGAATAGGGTACCGGGAACGCCGAAGTCCGTGTAGCGATGTCGTGACCTCAAACGGATTCCTAATAATTATATTATGTAATTGGTATTTTAACTGCAGTTTGAAACTATCGCTACAGCGTCCCAAATGAAGGATGTAAATTACTGCAACCAATTCTATGATTCAATTCAGAAAATGAATAATTTGGCAGAAGAAATATTTTACATGGTTGTATGATTACTAAGAATTACTGCAGCTAATGAAAACTCGATATATTCGAAACGATGCTAAGTATTGCTTCATGTTCCAGGCCTTACTACTCCCACAACCTTTAAATCACAATACAGGTACTTCTCACTTAACGATCATCTTGTTTAACGACTGTTCACACTTATAGAAGGAAACATTTCACAAACTCAACATTATGATGAATCGATGATTAGATTTAGAATAATCAAATTCCTGCGCACTGTAGTGAGTCACGAACGGTTTCAATATAGCGTTTTGCTGACTAATCGCGGAATATATTTTCTTTGTTTGCCTAAACTACTTCAGTCTTGGTGATAACGTTACACAGATCAAACTACCTTCAATAGGAACGATCGATATTTGTGAATTAATTGCAAGATGACAGTCATCAAAGTAGGGATTTTGTTCTGNCTGATGCTTAATCATATTGTACATAATCCAAAAATTATGTATCACGCATAAAATCGGAAGGTATATTATAATATTATACAGATCTCTTTGTTCATTTGGGCGCATTCAGTCTTAGAGTTATAACGTTATAGAGATCAGATAGTGCTATACCAAATTACGAAGTGAAAACGATCGATATTAGCGAATTAATTGCAGGATGACAATCATCAAAGCAGGAATATTGTTCTGTATGTTTGGCGGAGGGATTATATCAGGTATTGTNTCAAATGTTTATGATAAAGTATTATGGAAAGCACAGTGTAGTAACAGTTCATTTATCTTCAGTTTTAGATGCCGCTGAGAATCAATGTATTGTACCGCTTATTTGCAATGGAAATCCTTCATGGGTGCCAGTTCCAAACAAGAAAACATTCACTCTCCCCCAGGACCCAACAAAAGTTAGTACAACAGTATAGTGACGCAATATAAAGTAGTTTATTTGTATCATTTCATGACGTATTTTACATTTTAGGAGCGGGAAATGTGCAATGAGCTGGTAACGCAGATACAAGGTTTGTAGCAATAAACTTCATTATTATCGAAATTTCGAATAACGAGCATTTCTGAATTGACGCGTATATCGGGGAAGTGACGTATAGCTATTTTTCAAACTTTGCGTCTAGGCAAAACAATTCTGAGTTCAATACTCAAAGGTAACCCAATTTTATCATAGATGGATTCAACGCACGACTGGAAGAAATGAAAGGAATGATCAAAGAGTTCCAGAGTGTGTTAATAGATAAGACAAAAATATCATCTACCACTACGAAGCTAATTACGAGCGAGAAAGCAACTTCGTCTACTTTTATCGAGGAAGCAACCATGTCCATTCCGACTACAAGCGAGGCAGAGACCATGTCCACTAACAAGGCAGCGACCATCTCTACTAGCAAGGCTACTACCACTGCTGAGACTACGAGCGTTAGTGAGTCGATCCCTCCAACTACTAATCCTGACACTCCCGTTGCTACCAGCAATGATCAGACGACTCAATTAGCAACTACAACAACCAAACCCACCGAGATGACAACCACGCAGGCCGCCATGAATTGTACAGGTAAAGTTTTCTTAGTTCGGAATATGACGCATGCACCACACTGAGATAGTTGGTATATTACATGTATAGAGTGACATGATAGTGATTACTCGTATAGTCCTCCTGATATCTGTTAGTTATGTGCAGTCAAGGTGCAAGGATATCGTATCTTGTTAATATCAACCATAATATTTACCGCTTTTGAGTTATTTCCCTACGATCGATTCGTAATACTTGATATTTCAAATTTTTAATCTGATTGACAGCTTATTATATTTTAAATCATTTCAGAACTTTCAGGATTTCAATGGAATGGAAAATGCTTCTGGGAGAAAGTGACCTATCCTAGTCGTATAAACTACGCTGGAGCTGCAGCAAAATGCCAAGAACAAAATTCCCATCCTGCAAATATTTACAACAGCACGCACTACGAACAAGTGTTGACGTTTCTGAGAACAAAGATTCCTGAAGCTGCGCTAAAAATATGGCTCGGAATGACTTATAATCCATCGGTAATTATCATAATTTTTATTCCTTCGCGTCCTTCACCTATCGCGGGGGGCTAGAACGCACTAACCGCGATAGGTGAGGGATTACTGTACCTTATTTGAAACTATCAGCAAATTATTAGTGATCCGGCCAAATCAGGTTCAAAAGTCAACCATTAGTTCATATTGTGAAGCCATATAGCATATTTTCACACTACTGAGTCCATAGTTTATTTAGCCCATGACATCACATAGGGCAATTTTTTCCTCAGTATTAATTTAATAAACAATTGAACCTAGGTTACTTGGTTTCGGAAGCTTCCGCACTTACTAACTTTTCAAACTGATTTTCACAGAGAATAACGTAATAACGTGATCCTAACATGACGTAATTCAATCATAACAATTCTTAATCCTTCTATTTAACTTTTTAGACCAGGGTTCTCTCTCTGTACAACGGTGCAATGACAACTTATGAAGTGAATTGGTATCCGGGATGGCCGTCAGCTGCCCCAGCACGCACTCATATGCTTGTTGATGTCAACAAGAATGCAGACGAAATAAATCAAGGAATATGGAACCTCCGACCTTCAGACACCTACCGCGGCGTTCTTTGTGAAATCGAAGAATAAAACAATCAACTTTCACAAAATCTTATTTTCAAAGCGGAACAATAGCTCAAACATAGAAATAACATAAGAACCAACTCAACTCTTGTATTATATCACTCGCATAACGATTCTGACCACTGGCAACTATTTTCGGTAATTTCGGTAACTCCCATAATGATTGATGAACGCTGCAGACAAAATCCCTCATGCAGTGATTTTAAATACTTTTACCAGTCCACTATATTCATTACTATCTGTATACCATTTCCAACATCTTTCTAATCATTATTATCACAGCCTAGTTATATTTCTTGAGAACGAATTCTTTTTAGAATGAGGGAATATACTGCCTGGAATATGGCAGGTACTCATTCTATCATCTATTGTTTCATAACAATTAAGTGGCTGTACAAGATAGCTGGGGCTCCCAATTAGGAAGCATATTAGGATCCCATTACCCCAAGTATAAATCTTTATACAGTTTAACACAGTTAACGTACAATGCAGTGATTTTAAATACATTTACCAGTCCACTATATTCATTACTATCTGTATACCATTTCTAACATCTTTCTGATTACTATTATCACAGCCTAGTTATATTTCTTGAGAATGAATTCTTTTTAGAATGAGGGAATATACTGCCTGGAATATGTCAGGTAACAATTATGTGGCTGTTCAAGGTAGCTGGGGCTCCCAATTAAGACACTTATTACCATTACCCCCAATATAGATCTTTCACTAACATTTTACTTTGTACTTTTCATTTCTTTAATTATTACTTCATTATATTAAGAAATGTCTGGAGAACGACAGTTTCTGATTTGACAAACTGTATATCTCTTATTTTTAACATTTTCGTCTAACTATTACTCTCATTTTAGAAGATTTTACTTATTTTAATGAAGGAATATCGATATTTACTGTTCAATTTTACATTCAAACCCAAATTATTTACCGGACATATGTTACATTTCAACAACAAATATATAAACGTATTAATAATGTACGTAATGTTATACATGACTGCATTATAGTATAGTATTGTCAGTAACTGTGGAAATGATGATTAATCTGCTAAAATCGCAAGCATGGTAACGTTGCGTTACGAGTGAAATTACACAACCGCGAGATGGCGCACAAACTCCGTTTCAATATATCTTAGCAACACGACTCAACAACCAAGGTACAATCACCAGCACACAGTCGAACAGCAACATTACTGTCTTTCTTAATTAAAACAATGATAGTGTTTCACTGGTTGGACATTGTCAGGTACTCTACAAATGAATCTTTCAATGGTTCAACAACTTTTATTCTCTTACAAGAACTTGCATATTGAAAGTATTGGGAAAAACATCTATACCAATTCTCAGTCTCAAAAACCTCGATTACCCAATAGTCGACAGCAGCTTGGTTTGTATGGAATAGTCAGTGGTTTGCAAACTTTGTACGTACATGACCCACTTACTAAACGAACTAAAGACACACGGCCCAGTCGAACGACCTATTAGTATTCACCCATAGAGCAAGGAAACAATGCCCTCAAATACAGATGCATACAAAACACAAATA
>QXVX01009538.1:0-16641 GCA_013436065.1 Halocynthia aurantium | reverse complement strand
ATGGTTAGCACTCTGGACTTTGAATCCAGCGATCCGAGTTCAAATCTCGGTGGGACCTTCTACTAATCTTTAAACTTATCAATGATAAAGATATTTTTCAGTTTTATAAAACAGACTATCACATATCTAATAACACTTACTAAGAGAAGTACTGGAAATTGTTGCGCTATATCGTAATGGCCCCATGGTTTAATGGTTAGTACTCTGGACTTTGAATCCAGCGATCTGAGTTCAAATCTCGGTTGGACCTTCTAGTAATCTTTAAACATTTCAATGCTAAAGATATTTTTCCTTTTTATAAAATAAACTATCACATATTAATAATGTTTACTGAGAGAAGTACTGGAAAATGCTGCGGTATATTGTAATGGCCCCATGGTGTAAAGGTTCGCACTCTGGACTCTGAATCCAGCGATCCGAATTCAAATCTCGGTGGGACCATCTACTACTCTTGAAACATTTGAATGTTAAAGATACTTTTCCTCTTTATAAAATAAACTATTACATATATAATAATGTTCACTGCGANGAAGTACTGAAAAATGCAGCGGTGTATTGTAATGGCCCCATGGTGTAATGGTTAGCTCTCTGGACTTTGATTCCAGCGATCCGAGTTCAAATCTCGGTGGGACCTTTTACTAATCTTTAAACATTTCAATGCTAAAGATCCCCCCCTTTTTATAAAATAAACTATCACATATCTAATAATACTTACTACGAGAAGCACTGGTAATTGCTGCGGTATATTGTAATGGCCCCATGGTGTAATGGTTAGCACTCTGGACTCTGAAATCAGCGATCCTAGTTCGAATTTCGGTGGGACCATCTACTAATCTTTAAACATTTGAATGCTAAAGATATTTTTCCTCTTTATAAACTAAACTATTACATACATAATAATGTTCACTTAGAGAAGTGCTGAAAAATGGTAATGGTAATTGCTGCAGTATATTGTAATGACCCCATGCTGTAATGGTTAACAGTCTGTACTTTGAATCCAGCGATCCGAGTTCAAATCTCGGTGAGACCTTCTAGTAATCTTTGAACGGGGTTAACTGATTCAGATTTCGAAAAGTCTCCTGGAACGGATTAAGAACGAAGTACGAGGCACAGCTGTAATATACCGTTTTACACACAAACATCGCCGATCATACTGATCTTTTACCACTGATTGGTATTGCCGATTACAGTATGTAATTATGAGTTTGTCTGAAATCAATTTCATGAAAGGGCAATTTAGAAAAAGTTCATAAAATTTACATTCTGTATTTTATGTGCGCCGTTAGTTAGTATTTATATATGGTTAGAACTCGTAGCTGGAATGCTCTCTAGTGGTGCAAGTCTTATAATAAGTATTGAGTACGTTGCTGTACGAGAAAGTGCGGAACCTTCCGAAAATTCAGTTCGGAAGGTCAAGTTATCATATTTAGTTTGTTTCTACTCCTCAAAGTAACTTTGAAATGGTTAAAATGACATTATGTGCTCGAGATTTAGGACTACAATAAAAAATAGTGATTGCAATACTAGCTCCCTAACCAACTGTGTGATAGAATGTTTTGCATTCATAACCAACCACTCTTCTTAACTTGTACCAAATACAACGACTAGTTTTGCTTCCGATACGAACTCCAAAACTAATGTTTAATCCACCACAATGAATGTTGGAGATTCTATATATAAATATTTAAAATAATATCCATTAAATTTATACAGATTTTTCTGTTTATTGTATCTGAAATAGAAAAACGGTGGAACATTTCAAAAAAAAATTGTGAGAGTTTGTTTCGTGGACTACTGGTATGTCACTAGCGAAAAACATTCCCGGCCTTCTAAATCAGGCAAAGCGTCTTGGTCCTGTGTTTTCCGGTGGTGTTAGCATTAACTGGAATTGTGGACAGCCTAATCAATTTGCCTTTGTGAGAGATGACATTGGTACACTGGAGCGAAAGTTTCGTGTTTGGTGTTACAAGCAAGAGGACTACTGCCAGGTAAGTCTCTCAGACTAGTCTCGAAGTTGCATGGTAGTCATATGATATTGTTTTACACCAGAGATCGGCAAACTGCGATCTTCAGGGTACCGCCCGCAGACATTCACTCGACTTTTTGACATACAAATTTTTTGAAAGAATACAATCTTAACGAGGCTGCATTTAGATTTTTTGCAATTTTCCATTTAGGCAACACAAACAGATAACGTCGTTTGGAACATGCATAGTGATTTTAAATTCTTTATAGAAAAAACTTGTATGTGTAAATATATCTTCACGAATGCATTTCTCATTTATCACTTCCAAAAGTTGATCCTCATTTTGCTTTACTTTCCAATTTTAGGTCATTTTTTGCACGAAATTATTGTATCGATATATATATGAATCTTTTTCAGGTTGGATTGCTGGCTAGTGATATTTACGCTGGAGAACTCCCTGCCGTGCAGCAAGCTAGAAAGCGTCTTACCGACGAACAAACACAGCTCTATTGGTTTAGAGTGAACAGGGCTTTGCTGTTATCCACTAACAAGCAGGTAGGAGTTATATACTGTTTCACAGATCAACATTACCAGACAACCCATTTTATTTATGGAAGAAAACAGTCACACCAGTTAATGTAATAGCCTATTATAACCACGATGCCCTAATTTCCTAATAGTCTGTAGTAACTCTTTGTAAGCAATTAGTTGGTTATTCGTCTTCATAATAATGTATAACAATATAATTATACAACCGATATTCTAATATTATTTTCAGGCTAGGAACAGCAAATTAATTCATATGAAAGTAATTGTGTAGCATTGACATGGCCAAATCATTGAATATGATTCACAATTTATTCTGTCAGATTTTACCTCCAGATGAGTGGACTCCAGTTGATGCGGAGCATTGCTACTTAGATCCATTAATTGCCGAAATAGAGGCGGAGAAATTTGAAAAAGATGTGCTAAAGTGCGCACGTAATGAGTACAATGACAACTGGGAGAGAATTCTTTTGATCCCGTTTCGAATTTGGAATTACAATAACATCAAGAAAATGCGTGATACTCTTAGCGAAAATTTGAGTGTCTCTATCTTTTGAATGGCAAATGTTATGTGTGCTATTTATTACTGTTCCAATACCTGTTTAGCATCATTAAAGTTGTGATCTTGAGTTCAGCCTGTATTTAAATATAACCAACTAACTGAGGATTGTTTGGATATTGATAAAACGTTACTGTATTTTTTAATGTCACAGTTGCTAAGACCAGAGACCCTTGAAGCATTGGGAACAAAAAAACTATAGCTGTTAGTGGTCACACAAGGGGTCGCGCGACGAATTTTAGGGGTTGCAAAGAGTACATCAATTTCGAGTTTCGAAGTAGATTTTTTCGGGGTTAACCTGAATCAATCGACCCAATTTTCAGGGAATAATAGTTTATGTATTACATCTAAAGATGTGCTAATTTTAGCTTGATTGCACCAATAGAAGTTCATTTATAAGCGTCGATTGTACTTTGCCATCTAGCGGTTGGAAGTTTTTACTTCACTTAACGGTTATACCCCCCCCAACAGTGACATCTAGCGGTTGGAAATTTTCTTTTACCTAACGCTTATGAATAAACTTAGGTGAAGTACAAAATTTCAGCCGCTAGATGTCACTGTTATATCATTTTGAGCAGTTAAGTGAAGTAAGAACTTCCAACCGCTAGATGGCAAACTATAATCAACGCTTATAAACAGTCTGATCCAGAAACTCCGGCAGATCACGTACCACAGGTATTAATTCAGTAGTGTTAACCTGAATAAATGTTTGTTTGTTGTTTGTTCTCGAGTACTAGAAGTTAAGATTTATCTGTTCCAACAAAATATCTCAAATGTATATTCTGAACTGTTTATCACTGTCAAACATGAAGGGTCGCGGAAAATTTTGATTAATTGAAAGGGGTCGCTAGCAAAAATAGTTAGGGTTTGATTAAGACATATTGGAAGGTGCCATAGGTGGAACCAAGTACGGCTTTACGCAATATTTATATTGCAGATACGCATTTCAACTGAATTTCTCCGGAAAGAGATTTCACGGTATAGTACTTAAGGTTTTTTATCATTATGTTGGTCAGGCCTTATGATATTTTCGAATTTCTAGATGATCGGAAAACTCGGTGTGACCACAAAAAATGCTCCTTTTGGAAACGATGATACACCAATCTTGGATGTTAAAATTGTTGGTGGACGCAGGGTGCAATTTGTCATTGACAATCCTGATCAAAACATGTAATAATAATTTTATATAATATATGCAGTGTTGTCTTCTGGTGGTACTTTCAGCAGCCAAAGGCAAATTAAACTTTTTACATCGCTATCAGAAACCTAAATCAGGAACTGTAATGTCTTAAATATAAATTGTACATTTTCTACTACTAAGATAACCGGTGCTTATTGCTACATAATAAGTGTAAGAAGGGGTCTAAACAGCGCTAGGTGACATATTATATTCGTTGTTACCCGTGTATAGGAAACGAAATGATATGTACTTTGATTCATTCCCACAATATAGAAATGAAAGCTACAGAATTACCTGTGACACATTAGTTACTATCCAATATGAACATTGTAAAATGGAATGAAAGATGTATGTATTTTGCACAAATTTTAAATTTCTTCCATTAAAACTACTCTACCAATACCACAAACAACAGCTTTCTTAAAATTCTATTCATTTATATGCATAAGAAAATAGCATAGATACTGCTATTTTGAAACCAAACTTACCCTGCCAAAATAAGTTGAGACTTGCCCAAACGTATTGTATGTTTAGTGGAATGTCAATATTACCAATTCGGTTGGTTTGTTTGGTGTTCTGCCATACGGTTACAACAATAGATCTTGTACCAATGCTCTTTACCTGTGTATGTGATTTGTTCAAATGATGCTCTTCGTAATCTAGTTCATACATAATATAGGCCCTTTAGTGCTCTACTAATAATGTTTTATTGGTAATTTTCGTGTATACGACACTACGTGTACATACAGAATGGTACCGTTATGTGATGACGTCACAGAATACAAAAAAATCATTACTTGGCAAAAGAATAAACTTGAATTCAAAATAAAAGTGATAACATTATGTTGATGAAATTGAACATTAAATAGTATTTTCATTGACTTATGTAGAAAATTGGCAGTTTCCATGCCAAATTATGAATGCTACTTTATATTGAGGTAAAATAATAAAAACACACCTCTTACCCCAACCCTTGATTCAAACAGTATCCTTATCACACCCTGACCCTAACCTCCAATTTGCAGACATCCCTTGTTTGTACGTACGCACTGAAATGAACTTATATATTGGGGCCTTGCATACCTGACGTAAACTACAGTAGAGAGGGTTACACATCCCATAAACGAGTTTGTTTAGATTGAGGGTTGAGATTGAGGGTGGGTTTACTAACTCACGAAAGCTCTTTTCTACTTGCTATTAAATGTAATCTCCTGGGGTTATGTTAATGTCTCAGATTAAGATAGATTCGCACATGAATGCTGCTTGACCTTATTCCAGATTTTTCTACAACAACCTCATTTCAATCTGCTGGAATTCGCAATTCCCAAACTACGGTATCAAAGTGAATATTGTAGTAAAGTTTTCTGGTTTGTTCTAGGATCGCTCAAGACTTCGCTCTTGGCAGAACCTGGCCTTCTCCGCATGCCGGCCCACATGGTACTCCTTCTATCTTACATCAGCCTGATTGGGAGGCGTACGACAGCAATGGATTGCAGTCTCAGGAGAGTAATACATCACAAAGGATTGAGAAGATCAGAGATCTGAATCGTTTGGTAGGATTATTAGGAATTTGATTTTGTTACTTCATGTTTGCCAGTGTTATGCAGTTTGGCATGTGCAGCAATGGCCTGCTCAATGCTCAGGATGCATTCCTCTAGTCCAGGGGTTCTTAAACTTTTTTGGCTGCGCCCCTGACATTGATCAGAGCTCCTCATGGGCCACACAAATTCGGTTTGCGGGTCGCATTTGGCTCTTGGGCCACAGGTTGCACACGTGTGGACTAAATAATCAGTGTGAGACTTCGATTGATAATTAAATAATCAGTGAAATAATTTAATTTTTTTAAAGCTTTTTCCTTATAGGCAATAAACGCCCCCCCTGCAAATCCTACACGCCTAACGGGGGAGTGCTCCCCAGTTTAAGAACCCCTGCTCTAGTCACTCCGGGGTAATATCTGTTGGGTAATAATCAAGATTCAAACGTCTCGATAACACTTATTATGGCGTCAGAGAAGTGAATGGACAGAAGGGAGATTCTCAAGCTCAACAAATTCAGCGATTTTATGAAACAACTGCAATTAAAATATTAAAATACAGTGCTCAATCATCTCAATAAATAAAAGTATATGGCTATGGCGTTAAGGGCTCACCTGGGCAAAGCTGTGCTGTCATGCTAGTGGACTATAAAAATGTATATGGAAAGTTAACCGAGGACATGATCTCCACATGAATTGCTCAAGATGAAAATCTAAACAGTCTGAACTCATTCGATATTAATTCCAGACTGGTAATATGCTGTAGCGAAATGGGGCTTAAGCGGTGTACTAATTGAAAAGGGTTATTTTCTGCGTTGTTCAGTAATCAGTATTTACTAAATAGTAAAGATGTCTTATCCAATATTAGATAAAATGTTTAATCCATAGAAGTCTTTTGCAATCGAATATAACCCCGGCCCATGTTTAACAGGGAAAAGTCTACCAACTTATTCAAATAGGTTATAAGTTGTTTGTAGGTTCGTACATTAACACTCATTATTTATTTACCAGGAATCTACGTACACTTCACCGCTGGGTGATCGGTCTAATTCCTTTAAACATGGTTTGCCTTCAATGAAAACTATGCAACCATTACCTCCTATTGCTTCTCAACCAGCAGGTAGTAATCAAGCTTGTTGCCATATTGAATAACGTACAAATGCCTAATTGAAGTAAGTGTGAATACAGTAGACTCTCGAGTGGCATCTGCCTTATTTTTAAAATTAATGTGGAGTCAGTTGAAAACTACCGGTAATTGATTTTTAATTCATTATCTCATCTGCAATTAAATCAAATTCAAATAGGATTTATTTACATCAACAAACGACAACATTAAATATGAAATCTTATTACAATTATTATATTTGTTACATCAATACAAAATATATCAAAGCAGTAATTCTGAGATTAAGATTATGATTCTATCTGCAGAATGCAAATCAATGGTGTGGTATACAGCTGTTTACGATGGGCTTCATCCCTCAATCGTAATAATGAAAAATATACAACTCACAGTAAATCATGATTTAGCAAACACTTACTGTTTGTAATAAATTACTCCTGGCCCTTAGGAAATGAAATTTTCATCACATGAAGCATGCCATCAAAATGATGTCGGCTCTATATTTTCTTGAAACTATTGCAGCATTGCACACCTACCATGACAGCGCAGCACTCAAATTTATGAGTAGTGTTGAAAAGAGAAAACCAACCGAGCTATCACTCAAAGAGCAAGTGGCACAAGATATAAGGAGTTTTCCATATAAAAAACTCAAGTAAGCTATGTTATGGTTTATTTGGCATCAGTTGTCTCCAAACATCCACAAATTTAGAATATTATGGGTGGAAAGTTTTATTAGTCAACCCTTGACCCTGAGTATGTATTTGTTTAATATTTATTGATAAAATTATTTTTAACTAGCAGCCTTTGACAGACACTCATTGATAAGATTAGAATGAGCTGGTATTGAATAGTTTATTTGGACTTTTTCCCTGAGACTTGTTCTCAAAAGAATCACTGTTCATATCACTTTATTCAATGAGGTTAGAATGCATTGTTATTGAACAGTTTAATTGATGTTGCATTCTGTGTCAGCGATATCATAATAGAATTTCATTGATATTTTTGAATGTACCTCGATTCATTTGAAGCGACAGAGCCCAGCCAGGGATACATATGGAACAACTTTATATACATAGACTCTCTTTGCAGGGAGATGTATATTGAACTCACAACGTATGATCGGCTACTATCAGGAATGGTGGAGGAATCTCAGTTTTCTTTGGTTGCCCTTCGTCACAACCTGCCTATCAATATATCTTTGTTAAAAATCCTCTTTGCCAGATTCGTAGGTATGCCGTAGGCTGACCAATATCATAATTATTTTAACCCAAAACCTTGGATCTTAGTATGTTCAAATTGAGTTATAGTATATATAAAATTTTGTTTTGGTTAGTTTATATGTTTCTTATAGACAGGGGTGTGGAGTCGAGGAGTCGGTAAAAATATCTTAGACTCCTTGAGGACCTTCCAACTCAAGTAAGTAAGAGATTTCGGCATGTCCTTACAGCAAAATCAAGAGAAACATCTGTCAATGTGAAATAAGAAACTCCTGGTACAGAGACGAAAAGTTGATTAAACGGGAAAACGATTCCAATTGTCTAACTTTAAAATTCCCTGGAATCGGAATTTCCAAAATTTCTCCACTCCCCTGCTTTTTAAGGATTGTAAGAGAAATTGTCACAGCTCAGCCTAAATTATATTTTTGTGTATTCAAAAGGCTAAAAAAAATCATCAATTTTACTTGTTCCGGTTCTAATGTCTTTCCCAAACTCACATGTAGCCTACATTTATTTGGTGTAACAATAATTACGCGGTGAAATACTTTTTGAAAGCATTTTTTCTGCAGCATTCATTCCCTATGTCTTTTTTCAGATCTTCGTAATCCAAAGTTAGTGAACTATGAGAAAATTTTACAATTTCTTTCTGAATGTGTCTTGCATCCGACAGAAGACTCTCTTTTCCCAAACTTTGTTTTGCAGCCACATAACAGGTAATTGGTGTTCCCTACTGTTTCTCTCATGGATAAATATTATGGGTATATTTTCAGCTTGAATGAAAGGCATTTTTGTAAACTGAAAGTTTGTAGCACTGAACAAGTTCTTACATCAGGGTGAAGAGATTATCATTATAGTTGCTGCTAAATTTTTTCCTACACATTTTACTTCAATAGTTATCGGTTTTTAATTATCGTGAGTAGATCAGTGTTTCTTAACCTTTCGTTAGCCCAACATCCCCTCCGTGGCAAATTGAATAGGTCAGTATATTCAATATAATGTCAATATTCATTCCTAGGTGTGTATTTAATTAGGTGTTCAATAAATAGCATAGGTCGGATTTCGCTTAGATTTTATTTTGCTCCTTTTTTATTTATGAATTTTGCTCCAACAGTGTATCTACCATTGGGACCCAACAAGTGTTATCAAGTTAACTGCATTATTTGACCACTTGAAAATGAAAAGCTTTTTATATTCTGTTGTTTTTTGTCCATTGTCAGGTCCGGAACGACCGCTTTGTCATCTCTGCCACAACAAAGGAATGACTTGCCCGTCAAGCATTCACGGAATAATGGAACTGAAAAGACGTACAAAGATGGTGAGATATTGATGAGTCGGGAATATATTCTTTTCATACATGAAAATTCCCTCCAAATATCCTCAATTTTTATTTTCAAAAATCCTGGAAATGAATTGTTGTTGTCACAACAATTATATTAGTATTCATTCACTGTTTATTTCACACAGGAGCAATCAAGTGTTTCTAGATTAAATACGGGGAATCTAAAATAATTCCAAGTTGGAGAGTCTAGCCTAAAGGGTGTTCTGTTAATGTGTTCTTGCGATTGCTAGATTTTGGGTATTCTGTGGCTTAGAAGACGGGAATAGAGAGTCTTCATTGTCAACTTCTTGTGGCATAGGAACTTTTCAGTGCAGTTTTTCACTTTCCCCTTAACTCATCACTACTTAATGTATTAAATCGCAAGCTTCTAATAAGGGTTTCCAATACAGAAATGACTATGCATGAATATAGATAAAAATTTCATGCAGTTACCTATTTTGATCTTATATCTTTTTACCATAGGCTCTCCTATCAGAAGCAATGAAGAGAAATTAATCCACCTAATCGAAGCACAGATTTTACCTGTCGAGAATATCAATGTCAAGCAGCTGCAAGTGTCAATGCAGGAGTTGGACAGGTTTTGTACCTTATTGTATTAGTTGAAAATTTAACTGAATCATTTTTACAGCTATAATTTTTTAGATCAGCGACAGGACAGTTACCTGAACATGTTGTCAATAGAGTATGTGTTCGCTGTCAATTACCTCTAACAGACTCTCTGATTGTTAAAATGCTGAAAAGAAGTTCCACCAGTGAAGGAATGGTTAAGTGAGTATATTATTGTGGTAAAATGAATATTTTTGTGCTGAAATTTCGTCAGAAATGTTAACTTGGGATATTGTCGGAATTTCCCGTTTCCCGTTCCCTTTCAAAAAACGCCCGTGGGTATATAATTCACATAGAATATACAAGTAGAACCTCGCTAATGCTGCACTCTGTGGTCCGACACGGATCGATTACTTTACCCTAACAGGCACAGTTACCAAAATCATACTGTAACGGTCATTTGATGATAAAGTCCTGTTATTTTTTTGTATTCCAGCCCTTCATTAAACAATTAAACCCTTGTTTTGAAGCCATAATAGTTGCATTATTTCCTGTCTTACGCTTTGTTCTACCTTCGATAACACAGCAATTCGGTGTGTTTTTCTGTTTTCTGGCTTTGTCTGTGGTTCAGCAATAGCCCAGTCGCAAGGTTGCCGGACTGACGAGATTCTACCTGTTTTTTTTCATATTATAAATTTAGTTGGCAAGACTTCTTGGCACCGTTGGTGGAAGTTCAAGATCGTCGAAATAATAATGCACAGCCGAAACATTCTACTTCCCTGAACAAAGAACAAGCCATGGATGTAGTGAAATCCTCTCAGACTACTGACCAGCATTTGAGATCCCATTCACAATCACCATGGCAAAAAAAACCACTGAATGACATTAGAGGTACATCTTCAAAAGCAGATCCAGTTTTGGATTCTCCTGTATCTACAGCTTCTTCAGGAGAAAGATTACAGCTACCTGATGGTTGGTAAATCTTTTCTTGGAAGTTATGTTTTGTCGCGATTTTCACATTTCATGGAAAAGGAAATGTACCATACTTCGAATTTATGACCTAATGAATAACACAATGCATATTATAAATGACCTTAAATCTTTTCTTGGAAGTTATGTTTTGTCGCGATTTTCACATTTCATGGAAAAGGAAATGTACCGTACTTTGAATTTATGACCTAATGAATAACACAATGCATATAATAAATGACCTTTTCAATGCTAAATTAAGGTTGTGAATCAATATATTTCAAGGTCTGTCACTAAAAATTTATTTGAAAAAAAACATTTTATATTATGGTACTTCGTTTTTTGTAGTATTCTCTCAATCTCTCTATTATATTTCACCTTTGTCAAATTCTCAAACAACTGTTGGAAATAGACAACAAATATTAGTTTTCACGATTGCCCTAAACCAGGGGTGTACAACCTTTTTGCTATTGCCGGCCACATTACGTTTATTTCTTTTTAAGTACGGCCGCCAGTGCAAAATTTTTCGGCTTTTATGACGTCATAATCGCGTATTTGACCCATGCGAGGTGCAGTCTGCCCAATTATCGGGTCGCCCCTTCGCCCCTCCTCCCTGGCTACGCCTCTGCGCCAGTGAGTTCGAGTTTATTCATGAGTTACTTTTAGTTTAGGAATAGGAGTTATCTGATAATATCTACGTTTTGCACGTAAATCTACGTGATTCGGTCCATGGTATACCCAAGTGCCAAACGTAGATATACGTGGTCCGGCCGTCAAGGTGTTAACTACAGCCTACAACGCTTGCACAGCAAATACACCATCCAGATTGTGACGCATCGTGTCGTCTGATTTTTTTGCAGTCCTTCTGTTTTGCTTCAATATACGCCAGCATAGCCGCCAAATCCTATATTTTGAATTACATGTGGACGGCCGCATTATTTTTTCTCAACGGCCGCAGGTTGTGCACCGTTGCCCTAAACTATGTGATATTACCCCATAGATGATAGGAATCCCTAGGTGTGTTTTGGTTTGATGTTACTCAACCCCTCATTAATACAGTCAAAAAAATAATGTTTTTGTTACAATAGTGTGGTTCAACGCCTAAAATTTAATGAAGGGTTTAACTTACAGTGATCATACAGAACTTTTTGAAAACTTCCATTTCATCAAGTACCAGTATTTCTCGCAACTGTTATCAATAATACTATTGACCTATAGTTCAGTTGAATTGTTACAATATATTTCAGGTTGGGATGCACCTGCAGAGATTGATAAAAATGGAAATTATATTTCTCCAAGGAATGCCGAACCATGGATTCATAAATTCAACAAACTGGCTTATGCTCTGCAAACATATAATCCATACAATTCAGGTAAGGCTCTATTCGTTGGTCCAGTGATTATATACAGACAATTGAAATGATATTTGATTTCACAGCTATCGCAGCATGACCATGTGTCCAGACATAATTTTCCTTTCATTCATTTTGTTGAATGACCATTCTCAAAATTATCAAATACATATACACCACCAATTTTCTGGCACCGGTATAGGGAGTAGAATTTTATAGACAACTAATGATAATAATAATTCCGATAATTGGACAACAATCGCGGAGTTCCTCCCTTGTTTGTTAGTGAAGTGTATTTGTAGTGTTTAACAATGCAGAGTAAGATGAGTAACAGTTACCTCCTCACCAATATATAAAACCCTACACCGGTGCATCACCCTTTTAAGACAAATTACACTAGAAAAAACAATATCAATGTTTTTTTTTTAGAAATCATCCTGAGAAATGATGCCGAAAGAGTGGCAAAGAATTACAACCTCATTTATGGTCTTGGATTTTCTGAGAAGAGGATAGAGAACGCTGTACGCCAATCTGTTCTTCCCGTTCAAGATAGCTCGTCCAAAAGAAGAGTCTCTGTAGACACACTCTTGGCTTTATTGGAAGGAAAGAAGCGATTACTTGCTTGACGTTTAGGTTAGTCGAACAAGATATTATTGATTTCACATTTTTCCTATTGCAATTACAATCAACTACGGTTGTGTTGCTGTGGAATATTGTTCACTGTGAAATGATGTTCTACAGTTTTTAAGATTTCTTCACACAATTCATGAAATGCAGGCAAATTATTTTAGTATGCATCTATTTTTGTACTTGTTTGACATCACTGTGCTTTTTATCGACCATCTAGCTATCACAGCAAGACAACTAACTCGTCAGTGATTACCAGAGCGTTATATTTTAGGACACTAGTAGCCCGAATATTGTCTGTACTTTGTAAGTACAGGTACTTCCTTTTATAATATATATACTGAAACGGAAATCTTTCTAATAATACGTGTAATGAGGTAAACTTCTACCTAAATCAGTAGTTAGTAATTTACTATTCATGCATAAAACAAAAAGTTGCCTTAAATATCAGTGCTAGTTGGTACAATTAATCAACCTCATAGAATGTCACCATCATCCCTGCAATAACCCGAACGTGGCTGGCTGGCTCTGGCAAGGTCTGAACTATCCCGATAGTATAAAGGTTATATTCATATAGAAGCCGAGACGCCACCCATAGATAGATCAGCAGTAAACCTGAGAACAGATTCACCGCATATTTTGTCGACTTACAAATTCAAATTTTTATATAGAAAATAATTTTATTCTGCTATGCCGAAATACATATTAATTGCAACGTTACGTTACACTTTTATTCAATTAACAATATAAATTAAAAGATAAGAACTACTATCTACGAGGGTGAAACTCATGAGGTGTATGCCAGACTTCAAACACAGCAATGATTCTGGGAGGTAAGGGCAAGTTGAACCTAACCATGATGTTAATGCAGGATTTGGCTAACACCTAAATATTACACCAATAATGTAATGTCGTTATTTTACCATGACCCATATGGCCAGAGTCAGTCCAGGGAAGAGTGGACAAGTAGCCTATATATTTGCCTTCCACTGCACTAGGCCATCACGATACTTTCAAGGTATGAAGCGCGTTCTCTAATAAAAACTGTTTCATTTCATCTGAGTCAACAGAATCCAATGCTGATTCCCCATCAGTATCCCTAAGGTTGCAATCGGCACCCCAGTTCAAAAGGATTTTCGATATTTCTCTATAGTCACATTGTACCGAATAATGCAAAGGTGTTAGTCCATCGGTATCCTGAGCATTAACATCACAGGTTTTATTCAAAAGAAATTCAACAATATCAACATGGCCTCTGTCACAGGCCCAGTGAAGCAACGTTCTACCATCGTCATCAGTGAGACTAACATCATCAGAGGTAAAAGCCTCAGCCAGTTTATCGATCGACCCTTCTCTACAAAAATCATATATTGTCTTTTCTTTAACTTCTTCGTATTTGGCAGACATTCGACTCACTTTAATCCCGAATGCTGAAGTTAATTTATTCAACGGATCCCATGATGGATCATGGCTCTGAATTTTACCTATGTATTCAAGTTTCGCTTGCGAACGGGTCATATTTCCTAGCGATGACCAGGCAAGCCATTTCTTTCGTTTCTGGATCTCGAATATTCCAGGTTTATTCGTACTGCACATGCCGGCAGTAGCTTGTTTGTAAAGAGCATACAAATTTAAGAGATCATTTTCATGGATTGTTGACATCAGGAGTTTCAGATGTGCAGCAGCTTCTTCGAATAAATCGAAAGGAATTTCAGAGTCGTCAGCTTCCATTCTGAGTTTAAAATATTACAATACTTTTTGTCACCGATATGACTTGCACACGCAGAATGGTACCTTGGTGATACTCTATTCAAAGACCCCTAATTACTTTATAAGGTGTTCCCGTTGACGAAATTTGATTTTAATATGTCAACCGGAACGAGCGACATCACGAAATTACTGAACCGTGACTGCAAAGCAAAAGAAAACTTTGTCGAATTCCTTACATTCAGCAATATTTAGAACTCCCGTACAACGGGTGGGGGGGGGTAATTGGTCGATTAATATATGCGAGATGGCAAGTGACCGTTTGGATAATCCTGCCGCACGAGAGCCAGACAGTATGCGAGAGAGGACAACATGATAGTCGTGTGCTAAACGCAATCAATTCTTCNATAACTTCTTCAGCCAAACCATCGTAGGTAAATACGGTCGCTATGGAGCTGTAGTTTATTGGAAAATTCTGCATGTTATGGCCAGGGATGCCTTCTTCTCCATACACCTAACCAGAAGAATTGTTTAGGACAACGTAATTCTATTATAGATAGCAATGATAAACATAATATGGGTAAATTGAATTTTATTATCGTGGAGGGATACCAGCCAAGTTTATGTAAAACTCATATAACTTACTGATATTAGATAAGGAGATGAAAATGGTGAAAACAATCAGGGTTCCTATTAGAAATTTACAGTCTTTATATGTATAGAATTATACTGCCTGTAATGCTCTTGTTTTTTATGTAAGAAAAATTCTTACATTCTCTTACAAGTTCCTTTTGAATAGACAACTTTTCAAATACCAGCTTTTTAACTTTCTCACATTCAGTGATCACACATAAAATATATAAGCGTATATATTTTATATTACCTTAAATGGTCCAATGTATTTTGCTTCTCCGTCCAATCCTGCATAAACTATTGAAAAATTTGCTACATCAGAATAGGAGTCATCAACGCACATCAACATGACACTGAACAGAGCATACGGCTGACCAAGGTAGATATCTACAACCCATTCTTGCTCCTCTACCACTGAAGAATTTCTGTCACCAACCCAAAAGCTTAATGCATCAGCATCCCAGATGTATCTTTAAGAATGTGCAGAAAACATAGTTTAGGTAATGTAATTTTATGTTATGCTCACTGAATGAACGCCATGGGAAATATAGTCCGTACGTTATATCTCTGTGACTGCGAGATTTTGAGTTTTTGTTTTGCTTCGTACTGTTGGGTTGAATGTGAATGCTGTCAGACAATGTCATCTTAGTTTCATCAAATACCAACCACTTAGTTGGAAGATTACTTGAAAGAGATCTATATGATGCCTGGAAAGTTTCTTCCGAATCATTTTTTAACTGCTTGGAGGATGGAACGCCTTGATACAAAAAACACTTCTTGACACCACAATAGAACTGTACTACTTCGAATCTCACCATCATGGAGTAAAAAATCGACCTTTGGACAATAGTAAAATAACTACAGCTCAGGCCGGTAAACCTTCCCCGAAATGATCCTCCTCTAAATTCAAGGAGTAATACTAGTCACCGTTCTAGGTAAGGGATCTTGATATGATGTAGACTCCTAGTGTTCCAGGATATGATTCAAGGGGTCGATACATATCTGAGGGATCAATAAAACTCCACGATACCGTAAGGGTTTATTGAACTAATTGGTATTATATCACATTGTTAGGCAATCCAGGATAATGCAAAATTATGTATGAAGCATATAATTTTAAATAGTTTTAGATATCATCATAGGGCAGAGGTAATAGTTCAAACCGGATAGCAAATACTTTCGTAGTATACGCAATCTTTTGAAAAATATTAGGTTTAAGATTAAGATTAAGTTTTTCCCCAAGAGGTCACTGGGGCGAAAAGTTTACCGACCACTGTCACAGGCCCTGCTCAAGTCCTGTTCTGTTACACTAGAGATATTACCATCAGAAGATATCTTCACAA
>QXVX01009535.1:0-14175 GCA_013436065.1 Halocynthia aurantium | reverse complement strand
ACAGTATTCCAATTGCAATTAATTTAGTGAAAGAAGTTGCTTGAGGACACCGCAATTATGCATATTCCCGCAATAACAAAAACCTAACTAAAAAGAGGTTATATAAAACCTGTTTACTGCCATGATATCATGACAAACGGTACCCGGACAAAAGGCCAGTGGTAAAAAAAACATCGTTGCACTGAATCATTTCTTGAAATGAATAAATGTTATGTACAGATTAGCATGGTGTATTGAGGTTTACCAGTTTTTATCCTGGGATTTCTCAGGGTGATAGTGAAGAACATAACCCTCGGATAAACCACTTTCATTATAGGAAAAGAATATAATTTTTGTTTAGTGTAGTGCTTGATTAGCTTTTGTGAGTCAGGTTAACCACTTCTTTGTATAGAATACCAGTGGATCCGCTCCCTTTCAATGCGAAGATGGATCTGTACACAGAGTATGCAGATGTTGTTGTAGCTTCGACAATTGCAACAAATTTGGAATAGACTGCCCATTAGGTAACGCTTATATTCTTACACCAGTATAGAAAGCTTTCTGAATTTCTAAATACGTGATTTTTAACAAATGGGAGCATTGTTAACGTTACATATATCACGAATGCTATTTCTTCATTGTTCCAACAAAAGCATATGCTGGACCTCATCGGTGTAAATCAGTGGTTTTTAATCTTTTTTAGTGCCCACCTTTCTGACATTTTCCTAGACTAGCGGCGCCGTAAGCCTATGCGATACCTATACCTAGTTTCAATATCAGCAGTTATTTTGCATCTCGATAGCTACCGATTACATATGGAGAGCTTTTGTTTTAAAGCGTGTAATAATGATAGGTTCAAACAAATATATATTAGGCTAATGGTCTCTTTGGATTGAAGCTTACAATTTGTTTATATGCAGGTGAAGGAACTTGCGAAGAACCCGACTCACCAGAAGATGGATATGTTATATGTTACAATACCCCGCAACAAACTGGAGACACATGCATTTACAAATGCAATTTAGGTAAATAAGGCAAACAAAAACTACGACAACCTCATGGTACAGAACACGTATGCATAATACAATGTTCCTTTTTACAGGTTATGAACTGCAAGGTGTAGACACCACTGTCTGCGAAATGACAATGAATGGACCCAAGTGGACAAATAAACCACCTTCATGCATAGGTATGAATGTGAAAAAGTTTGATTACCAATCCATATATCTTTCTGTAAACAGAACAAACAGTGAATAGCTCATGAAACTTTGCCACCTCCCATCCCATTTTAGTGGTACTTTCCTTATCCTTTTTGTCTCAATTAAATTCAAAGGCAATTTACAAGTTTATATTGAATACGAAATTAATCGTTATAAAAAAATTAATTGTTACATATATCTTGGAGGTAGTTTCCATAGATGGTAATTTTAATAATTTCCCCCGACGGAAAACCCCTACTCCAAAATCTACAGATGTGCTCTAACTTTTTATTTAACTACTAAGAATAGCTTAATTTTTTTGAAATCCTAATTCAAGAGATGCCTACTGGATTTAATCACCAACTATATATTACTAATGTTTACAGGTGTCAGTCAATGCGATGAAGTTTATGCACCGGAACATGGGAGCAAATCTTGCACTGATGGAGAGATGGTTGGCAGTGTGTGCTCGTTCGTTTGTGACGACGGATATGTCATTGACGGGCCAGAATCTGTCGTGTGCAGTGAGTTTAAAAAAAACTTATTACTAATATTTCCCAGTTCTTCCTAAAGCGAAGAAATGCCTAAACGGGAAGTTTTAGGCGTCGTACAAAATAGTCTGTTCGGTCGTTAGTACGAACCCCTGCGTTACCTATATCATACCAATTGAACCGCTTATTTAGATGCATTCGGGTTCTGGGACAAAGACCCACCGAAATGTGTGCCTGGAACCTGTCCTAAACCGAAACCGGACGATGATAACAGAGTGCTAATAAGTTGTACGAATAAATTCAATCTATACAGTACTTGCAAGTAAGTACAGACAACATCGAATAAGTGTACTAGAAAATGCGCTGTATAGTTTAAAAAAGATATTTTTTAACAGATATGGATGCAAAAAAGGATGGATATTGGAAACCACTCACGATTCTATAGAATGTGGGGCTCCCATTGTGAACGGTAGAGGATCGTGGGACAAACCCGCCCCAACGTGTAAACGTAAGTTATTATGAGGAGGAGTACCTTAAACATTCGATGTCGATTCCTCAATTTATGATAACACAGACTCCGCCACTTCTAATTGTAATTAAATAATTAACATTAATTTAAAGCACATAACATCCAAGGCATCACTGTCAACATAAATCTTGCATCTTTATAGCGCCCTATCATGTTTTGAATGATAGTTTATAGCTTTACCGTTGTGACTTTTTAAAATTAAATTATTATTAAAAAATAAATTTTAAAAAGCGAGAGTCCTGGATAAATGTACCACAATTGTTCATTGCATTCATTTACACATATTTTTCATCTGAAAATTAGTCTGACTTCACAGCCCTAGATTATCAAGCACAGCACGTAGAATTCGCTCTACTTTATTTTGTGTTTAACTTGACAGGTGACACGTGTCCAGACCCCCCTAAAAGTGGGGACAAAATCATAGAATGTACCGAGAGCTATCTAGTTGGTAGCAAATGCAATGTCAGATGCGCAGAAGAAGGCTATTACATGAACCTCGGTGGATCTGTTATAAAAACGAAATGGTTTGAAATAGAATGCAAGGCCGATGGATGGGACAAATTGTTGCCCGATTGTGAAAGAGTAACATGCAGGCCTAAAGCAACGTAAGACAATAGTTTGCTACTAAATTATTATTCTGCTATACCTGGACGCGAGAAGTAACATCTCAGCCGTCTAGGACTGTAAAGTGAAGAAAAAACCTTTACTCAACATGCTAAAAACTTAAGTCCACCGAAATCAGTGATGTACAGTAATTTTTCGCATGAGGTTTGCTATTACGACTTCAGAAGTACAAATACTATATTCTAACGTACTCAAAGATTTCACATAATAAACTTTAACCACTTTTAATCATGAGCCCAATTAGGCAATGTTAAAACTTTCATTATTTACGTTTCATTATTCCCCCAAAAGTTTTGAAACGATGATTTCAAGGCTGAATTGAATCCCCCTCTATCTCCCCGGTTACCCACTCATACGTCATTGCTGCAAACCCTTTTGGTTGATTGAAACAGATCAAACGAATACGAGCGCGACTAAAAGAAAATTTGCGAGGAACTGATCTTCAAATTACAAATTACGATATATATTCTATTTGTTAAGCGACCCAAAATTCGGTACCTATTCTTGTACTCTGGACAATGTCTTCTTATCGGTTTGCGAGTTCATTTGCAACGACGAATATCATATTACCGGAGAACAAAGCATTCAGTGTCTTGCCGATAATAACTATGACCAGTATGGAAAATGGAGCGCTCCCCAACCGACCTGTGACCGTGAGTATAAATTTTATTCTGTATTCAGCCATAATGTTTTATTTTAAAAATATAACGTAATCTGGTCGACCACGAATGACTTTTTGTTACCAAAACTGTAGTGTCAAGTTTTAGTTTCCCATTACTTTTTCAATATTTAGCCGACGGATGCAAGGAACTGGATAATACTGAAGACAAAGTGATAAAGTGTTCTAATGAATACTTGGTAAATTCATATTGCGATATAAGCTGCAAGGATGAAGGTCACTACTTGCAACGAAATGGAATTTTTATAAACAAACGAACCGAACGAATAAGTTGTAAGGTTTCTGGAGATTGGGACAGGACGGTCCCTGATTGTGTTCCGGTAACATGTTTACCTAAATCAAGGTGAGATATCTGATAACGACTAGAAATAGTTTTTTTTGATAACTTATTCTAGCAAATATATAAATATAAAGGCACTGCTATAATTGTCAAGATAGAGCTAGCAGACACATAGCTGAATTACGATCTTAAGACGCCCTAAGCACTGAAAAGATTATGCTAAAAATATATATGTAATTTGGTGTATATCATAAACCTCTTCAATACTGTAATATTATTATTAGCAATGTTTTATATTACTGTATTAATATTCTTATATATGTAATGTTTTCTTTCATTTACTGTGGGACCCATTTTTCCTGGGATCTCGTTCATTTGCACCATGGTCTATTGTAAATCTAGCACTTGAAATAACTGCGTGGAACGCCTCCTCCCTCCATGCCGTAAGCACGCGTTTCTTTTGCTTTGTGTGTAAGCCAGGGAGGAACAATCATTCAAGATTTGGTGCAGGAATTTATCGTGATGTACTATGATAATTACCGCGACCTCAAACTAGGTCGACAAATCTTTTAACCCGGACGATCTAGAAGGGCTTCCATTAGTGGCGAGGCATTAAACCAGTTTGAAAAACACCGCTGTAATCAGGATGGACGCTAGACTATCTTACGCCGTGGGCAAGGCAATTGCACCCCGAGGCTACGGAAGAATTGAGACTACGATTACGGAGCGTGCGAGGTTCCACTGTATTTTTAGCCCCAAAAGACTTATTTTATATATATATATATATATATATTGTTTCTAAATTAAACCCTTTTAAGTATGCTCCCTGGGTGTCTGTCATAGTTTACTAATGACATGCACCAATCCTGGCTATAGTTGTTACAAGGGTACTGCAGAAATCAATAGTAGATTTAGTAGAATCAATGGGACGTACTGCTTTGGACTATCATCGCAATAACAATCTACACTTTGTTTGTTTCAAGCGATCCGACTTACGGTAGCCACACATGTACACTAGGCAACACGTATAGATCAGTGTGCAATTTCGTCTGCGACGATGGATACAGTCGCAAAGGAGAACCTAGTATCCAATGTCTAGCACCCACTGTGTACTCCCGGTTTGGAAAATGGAGCGATCCTCAACCTACTTGTATAGGTAAGTATTACATATAGTCAATTACAGGCCTCATGCTTAAATATGTCACAGATAATACAGTCAAAAGTTGCGGATAACAGTTTGTAGAAGAAAAACACGTTTTTGCATAGTAACGAGGTTGAATTTGGTATCATATTTATCCCACACACACTAATACTGTATTCATAGATTGCACAAATACAAGTACTGTTACTTAAGAAATATTTTCTACCTTTCTTTCCCCGACAAGTCGACGAATGCAAGGAACCGGACGTGGGCCCGGATATCGAAGTTACCTGTCCCGGAGGGTACAAAGTTGGTGCGAAATGTACTTTCAAATGTAAGAAGGAGGGTACGTACGAGCTAGTTGGTGACGATGATGCGGAGTGCAAACAAGGACCAGATGGAATACCAGTATGGAATTGGAAAGTTAAACCCAGCTGTGTTCGTAAGTTGGTATAGTGAATAATACGTGAGTCTTAACACTGAAGTATTGTGACTTAATTTATCTAATTTTAGCTATGTATTGCGATGGATGGGGCCCGGTGAACAAGGGTGTCATTACATGCGATCCTACCTCTGATCAGGTACCTAGCGACGGAGATCGTTGGCGAGTCGGCACATTGTGTACTTTGCAATGTGAAAGACCTAATTATAACGTGAAGGCTTTCACCAACTCTACATGTGTGGGCAAGGATAACTGGAATATTAAAGAGCTTTGCTGCGTCGGTAAGTACATTCAAAGCTCGGTTCGACCTGATGCGATAGGCCCCAAGAAAATTCTTATTCAAATAAATGATAGGATAGTTTGAACTTTAGTTAGCTGTACTGTAGACTCATGCTGGTCGTAATGCTATCGGACTATCGGAATGTAAATCGTTTGTAAGTCGGGAAACTACTCTATGTCCGTATTCATGAAAATTAAGACAGACTATATAGAAGATGTTCTGTTATTTACTATATTAATCCAACTTTATCTTTTTGAAGAGTGTGTCGTAAATCCTTCATTGGATATGGTTGTTCTATTGGACTCTTCATACGCAACTGCAAAATTATGGGCCGATTACGAAGTTTTTGCCAAAACCTATCCATTGTAAGTACCACTTAGTTCAATTCATTTCGTAACATATTTGATCTCTCGGAGCCCGAAAATACCAGATATCACTTCACCTTTTTCTGTTACAGGGAACTTCTACAAAACAAGTACATTATCAATTACTGGGTAATTCCATATGCAACAAACACGAATCTGAAAAACGAGGAATTTTATAAGTTATTGACAGATGACAACAACAGAGGGCTCGACAAACTTTCGTTACCTTTTGCAGGGAAAGGAGGTCTGTCAAATTCCATTCCGATTTTTTTTTATAGGATAATGAACTTTATCTGTTTGTTTTTGGCTATTTGATCGCTAAGAACCCTTTCAAAACTCTTAGCTAATAGATTTGGTGCCGAAATGCCAGAATAGATAATCGGAATTTCCACAATCTAATCACATCTCTACAAAGAGATCTAATATACATATAATTACGTAGAAGTAAGTCTTGTGATTCGTGTCCCAGAGTGAGATAGGGGTGGAGGTATTAGAGGGAGTACAATAGATCTTTTTCGCCAACTAGTGGTGGTAATGATTGGAACCCATTGTACCCACCCCACGTATAATGATGACATGCAACACTATAGTATTCTCCAAATATGAGATTACGAGTGGAAAAATGTAAAGGAGTAAATACACAAGATGACAAGCGAAAATTAACCTTTCCCAGACCGGTTATTTAATTTTTCCATTAACTTTTAGCGCTTAAACATGCTAGTACAGTACGGCACGGCATTTATCGTGAAATAAAATACATACAATATTACATTAAATTACATACAATGCAATATTATATATAAATCCACAATGTAGTGAATCCGCGAAAAAGTGAACCGCAATATAGCGAGGGACGACTGTATATGTAGAGATTATTTTAACTTTGATAAGGTAATCTGCACTGTGCTTGTGCTGCGGTATTTGCTCTCGTTAATACCATTAATTTTATAGCACTCTGCTGAGTGATCTTAATACTGACATTCTTAAATATAATAATCATGATTTCTAATGCACGGTGTCAATATCTATTTTCTATATGCCAGATTCTAATGCTGGAGCGGCGCTAAAGTATGTCAATGACGAAATATTTAAAGTGATGCCACGATCTCGTGTGCCCATCGTTATACTCGTGACAACAAGACGACCAACTGACTGGGATCTAGCTAGTCAACAGGCCAAGATATTTGAGAATCGTGGCATTCATGTGAGTCCATAGAATTTTAGGGTAATGTAATCCAATAAAACCCACACAGATTATAACCGCGGGATCCGTAGCCTAAGTGGTGAAAACTTAATGATCCTAAACATTGCTTGCAAATATTGTTAGTACTAAATATCCGTTTTTCCGATTTACTGACTTAATATACTATTTATGAGCATCAAGTTAAAATTCGTTTCTTCGCAGCTAAGGATCGTACCACTTGTGGGCGACAAGAATTCGGACGACCCAGGAACAAATTTGGCACCATTCGAAGAGCTAACATCGAAGGACGACGACGTCATTGTGATAGAGGATGAAGACGATTTCTACACCTTTGCTACTGATGGAATTGCTGTGGTGACCAAAATGATGTGCAATGATAAAACACAAGGATCGCAAAGATGTGTATAATCATGGGCTGCTGGATATATTTCACTTTACGACAATATACTCCACGACTACACTAGTAACCCATTAATGTTATGCTATGTTGAAATACAATATTAATTCCTTAGTACTTATCCTTAATAAGTAAGAAAGTGTTTGGGCTGATAAAATCGTTGAAAATAAAACTGATAACATACGAAGTATTGAGTATTATAGTCAGGAAATTTGTAACTTAAAACTACACTATTTATTCTATCTAGCGACATTCTTAAATTCCAAATAGTACTGTCCTCTCCTAAGTTCTGAGTTCTCGCTGCTAATATCTGGCAATCAATGACTGTTTAGTATTTGAAAGAGGCATGAAATACAATACTGTATTACGGTAATAAGCCTACCAAGATATATATATTAAACTGTACTCACGAACATCAAGCATGGTCAATTGGTCCAAAACGCAGAAATGCAGGCTACAAAGTGTAGTACTTATGACAATAATATACATACATCAGTATTGGCAGTTGGATATCGAGCTCATCCACTGGAACCTTCACTTAACCTGACAAGATGCAATCTTAGTAGCCTTTTTTACGCTATTTATAACCCTAGTTCAGTGTAATGTCTACCTTAAAAAAACTTATTTAAAAGATTCATGTAGCAGGTTATATGAAGTAATGTAAATACTCATCGCAGGGACTCACTTCGACTCATCTGTTGTTAGCTCAATCTACACGATAATTCATGTTGTCCTGTTACTAAATCCAGTGCCTTCATTCTTACGTTCCCCCGTGCTTTCTGCTTAATTGTCAAGATAGGACTAATCAGTGATCACACAAAAATTAGAAAGTAATCAAGATTTGTAATTGTCCGACACTGTACTAATCAGTGACTAACGGTGTCACGCTCACTCGATAAAGAATTCAAAATCGAATCGAATTTTGATGTACCTCATATGATGTAGCAGAATTTCACGAGGGTAATTTCAAGTGAATCACAAGTGCTAAATCGTTGAGTTATTATCGAGTGGCGTTATTAGAAGCATGCAATGCATTATGTCTTTTGGGTTTGGCCTAAACTCTGAAGAAGAAAATAATCTGTGATTAAGAAGAATGCACAGAACTAATATCCATGTCTCTCCTGTGTGAGGGAGAATGCACGGAACCATTGTCGTGGGTCATGACCTTTGGTGAAATAATATTCGAGCGAAGTTTAAAAGGCAGCTTTTTATTTTCTTTCTAACAAATTCAACGAACAGACAAATAGAGACAAGGTTTTATCTGTAAAATGCCTGTGAAGGGAAATTGTACTATTTGTACAGATTATTTCAACTGCGATCAGGTAATCTGCACTGTATTGGTGCTGGAGTATTTGCATCATTGAATCCTGGTGTTCTCTAATATACAGTCGCTCTAAAACAAATTACTTTTCACAGGATATTAGCGTTACGTTATGCGGACATCTTTTCCATAACGGTTGTCTAAACCAATGGCTAACACAGTGTGGACAACGCAAGACGTGTCCGCAATGTCGAACGAAGCTGACGGCTAAACAAGTAAGCATTTGTTGTGTGTAGGGTAATGCCAGGCAATTCGAATTAATTTATGTTTTATCATGTAACAGGTTGTTCAAAAATTATACATAAATGTCCCGGAATCAAATGACGAGTTGGATCCGTATGAACTGAAGAACTCGTTAAATGACGTAAAATTTTATATATATTTTTTTATATCACAAAGTTATATTATGTTTGCGCAACTATTGTCTATGATATTGTATTTGTAATTACACTAAAGATCTGTATCTCCTTAGACCGAGGCAAAATTGAGTAAGCTGAAATTAAAAAGAAGTGAACTGGAAGATCATGTAAAAAATCTTGATGAAACACAAAAGAAACTTGAGAAAAAGCTCTCTACCACTGTGAAAAATCTCAAGCATGAAATGTCCAGGGCAGAAGTACTTCGCAACGAATTGAAGGTGTTTTTTCTCTATGCAAATTATTTTTTGAGTCATGTACACCATTTCCCTATATCTGGAACTCACTCTTACCTTTGGTAATGGAAACGGGTGTACCATTTATTCATTCATTGCCTTACACATTTTAGAACGCTAAACTATCAGAGAAAGAATTCATATCAGCGCAGAACGATGTGAAAATATTAAAGGAAAGATTAAAGACATGCAGTAAAGTAGACATCATTTTAGATGGACAAAAAGAAGAAGTTGATGAAATGCTTCAAATGTAAGAGGACGTTTATGTTTGTGGATTTTTGTGTGATGGTGTTGAATCCAGTAACAATGATTCCTGGTTATTTCACATATACTTATTCATGATGAGTAAACACATTTAACAATTTTCTGTTTAATGAATTAAGGAATAATCCATTAAACGAGAAACTGTTCAATTCTCTCGTGTCGTAGCCTTCATCATGACCGATTAAATTTGTTTTGTAAGGTACATGACAGGCAACCAGGTGTCTTCTAGTTTGAGACAGCTTGCAACGTTTTGCGTGGCGCTGAAACAAGAATTCGAAAACTTGAAGCAATCTCGGAACCGGGCGAAAGACGATGCAATGAAAGCAAAAAAGGAACTTCACCAGGCGAATCAGCAACTGCAGCAGAAGACTGCACAGTGTGAGGTTTGTAAAAAACAGATTACATTACAATCGATATCCAGTTTGTTTCAAGGCGATGTTCGAAGAATTATGGTGTGCTATGTTTGATGTCATCCAGGAGATGGATGAATCCCTTTCTGCATCAAGAAAAACTGAAGAGCAACTCAATGATGAGAATCAGGGCTTGAGGAGAAAAATCAAGGCTCTAATGGGAGCGATATCATCTCCTTCTGATACACGGTATTTCTCATCGAGCCTTCATTTTTTCTTAAATTCAATATCACAATACACCGTAATAACTTCATTATTTACAGATCCTCAGCTATATCAAGGCTGATATCAGAGAGCCCAGCACCAATGTTTTTGACACCAGTTGTGAATGGTCAAAGCGGATCGAAACAAAAAAGATGCATTAGGGATGAGGAAAATGTCCTGGGTATAAAAAAGCCCAGGCTTTCTACTTCATTCAATTCCGAAGACATGGTTGACTTGGATTCGGATGAAGGCACTTCGAAACGAACCAACGATTCCGAACAGTTGAAAAACCCTAAAAGATGTTTACCAAAACATACTACTACAAGCACTACTGAAACAGACAGTCCAGATACCAAAACCAGAAAAGCAGTGTGCAGTGAATTCGGACTCAAATACGTGAAAACAACACAGAAAGGAAATCAGTCTGGTCATAAATTTCAACTAAATGCTTATCAAAGAAAACCACTCGTAAGCAGAGAAAACAACTCCTCTGACAGTTCAGGTTCTTTGGTCACAAGGGTCGGGTACAACGGCATGGGTGGTCATACTGTACATTTGATCTCATCGAAGAGAACCAAAAAAGTACCCATGTCATCAAAAGCTAAACCGTTCACTTCAAAGCCAGTGCCAACTTCAACCTTGAAATTCAAATATCAAAATACAATCAAGATAGGAAAGAGATAAGATGGCAATTATATATTGAATAATATGTATGGACCGTTCTCATCATGATTATGAATCTTTTTTGACAGTTAATATTGAATAAAATATAATGCTGCAATGGTGACATTACTCAACATTAGTCATTTTCCACATAGTGTAGAACTGTTAGTTACTAGAAAATATTTCCTTAAGCAAGGTACAAGGAACAGAACAGAATTTGAATTATTCCAAGCCTTCTTTCAGAACTGATAAAGGAGATTTCCACGCATATCTCTGTAGAATATAAAGGCAGACAATTGTAAGACCATCCAGACCCAGAAAATTTAAACATACCACGTATATAATTTTATTAGATCACACCAAAAACTTAAGTATGCGGTTTAACTTTAGATTTCTTCTTTTTTTTCTTTTTTACACTGTTTACCACTTGAAGATCATTGTCTAAGATAGTGTCAGAGGCTTGAGAAGGAGCTAACTCCGTTGGGTTCTTGTCTCTTTTAGATTTTTTCCGCTTCTTTCGATTGCCATTCAATTCACTGTCTTGCATTTTACCACTTTCAGACAATTCCTTCTTCCGCTTCTTACCTTTTTTAATTTTTTTATTCTTTGTTATGTCTTGGCCAATTGACATTTCTTCTTCTTCTGGAGGTAAGTTGTTATTTTCCGATATTGACTGCTCCTGTTCTAGAAGGCGTGCTAGTTTACCACTGTTATATACCCCATGTCTCGCAGCTTTGTGAGCGGTTCGACCACCACATGCCTTCAAGAGTTCCTCATCGTTTAGCATCGCGGATTTCTTATAGATTTCTATTTCTTCTTCCTCACTGCTGGAGGAATTGCATTCTTCTTTCTCTATTTTGCCATGGTCTAGGGTTCCAGCCTTGATGAATCTACCATACAGCATCTTCTTATCAAACAACTTTGATGGTTTCTTGGTACTAGCTACATTCGTTTTTTCTCTGGCGACTACTCTGATGTCGGTTTCGTCTACTTTTACGGTTATGTTCCTGGCAGACTTTTCGAAAACATGCTCCCACCAATGAAAACTGAATTGCTCCCCGGGATCGAGCCCGATTCCCGCATTATCTGCTTTTATTTTCACTTTTATAGCGTCAGTCATCCCATCTTCGTTTTTACCCAAACCTTTTCCATTTTTCCAGCCTTGCTTCCGCATATGGTCTTTCGCAAAATTCGACATACTGCACTGTACAGCTCTATCGATACACCAGGAACCACAAACTCCTAATCCACACCTCACCTAACCTCACCCACTGCTTAAAGGGTAGTCATCCTGGATTCTGTTATCAGACAGAGCAGAAATCAATCAAACTAAAATTAAAACCTTGATATCAACTGCGCATTCAAACACATGAGTTGCATGTAATAAAAAGGAATAGTATGAGGTGAAATGAACTTTACCCTCATCAGAACAAAAAGAAACATAAAAAAATAGTACTGTACTTCAAGGATAAAAAGTACAAAATTAATGTTTTCGATAGGTCTCCAATAAATCAAGAAAGACTATCCTTTTTCAATTTATTTTGTTCTAATTCGTAATCCAGTTATTATAAAGCATTATTTAACTCCTTAACCTGCCTCAAGAAAATCCTTTGTAACTCACGGGTCATTACCAGTCAGGTTCAGTGAATTACTGGAACGTGTCGTAATGACGATTTATTAGGGAAATATGATTATATTAAATATTTCAATACCGTTCAATGTAGATTTAGGAAAGAATATTACACATTTAATCCATTCAAATCTCCCGAAGCATAAAAATATCAAGACTAACATATACATACACATATTTTTACCCCATGAATATGCTCTTGCCTAATCCTGTAGAGCACAGTAACTCCATTGAAAAATAGCTACGTAAATTAGAAAACAATATTAATATGTTGAGTTATTATTTCAAATGACTGTAGCGATCACCCTGCAGTAAGGAAATTTCTAAATTTCAACCTACTTTACAGTACATTTATTTTGCGAAAATACGTCACCTAGTGTTAGATACGACCGGTATAGGGAGCTGTGACCTTGTTGATTGGGTTTTGTTTTGTGAAGATTAGATTGTATTTGGGTATTTATTTATACTGTTTGTCGATTAAAATGGCTGCAAAACAAGCCTTAACGAAAACAGTCGACTGGAGTCAACTCATACAACGCACAACGGCTAAAACAAAACCCAGAATATTAGCTTTCAAAAATAAAACCGAAGCCATCGTGGCGGCCAACATTAAAGCTAAGGAAAGAGATGCCACCATTGATTGGAATTATTATCAATCCACAATAAGCGACCAGGCATTAGTGGCCGACTTTAAGAAGAAATTCGAGGCTTTCCAGGTACGTATGTCTTAAAAATGACGAATGAAATATTAAAGAACTGGAAAATGATAAATGATATTTCAGTTATTGGTTTGTGTATGAACATTCAAAAGTAAATTTTTCATCCAGGTACCAAAGCCCAAGGACACCAAGTCATCTGCCATTGCAGCAAAGGAAAAAGAAGATCAGGCTCTGACCAAAAAATTTATTGCAGATGCCGATCAGGAAATCGAGGTGCTTGGTGTGAATCTGACGCGACTTCTTGCTCTCCCGTCCGTAGAACAGCTGACGATGGATGACATCATGGAGCACTTTCCCCAAACACGACCCAATTACAAAAAGTACCCCTACTGGCCTCACTGGGGCATTAAAGAGATGGAACGAATGCACGAATGATAAATTCAAGATAAAAATTATGGTGATAGTATAAATTGTTTCGGTTCCGTTTTTCCACATGCTAATAAATATTGATTTCATTGAGAAATACAATGTTCATATGAATTCTGCAAGGCTGCCATTATTTTCAGTTGCATTGGTGATATTCAACTTGGTGTAGGGCATAGAATAAGTTTAGGTAGCTGTGAATGATAGTTAAGTGCAGAGGTACTGCGAAATATTAGAATCATTACTTCATACGTTGTCAAAACCAACGACGTCGAGGGCCAATGTTTTTCCTCTGCAAACATACGCCACATGGAACAAAACCATCTTACCAGTCCCCGA